>CAJNSZ010001131.1:12706-23020 GCA_905329745.1 Rotaria sp. Silwood2 | reverse complement strand
AACTTTTCCATCCTCGTTTCTGTACGCTTGAAATAATTTATTCTACAATTCATCAGGTTCCGTCAGGATCCACTAGGATCCATTAGGATCCATCAGGATCCACCAGGATCCAATAGGATCCATTAGGATCCATCAGGAACCACCAGGATCCAATAGGATCCACCAGGATCCAACAGGATCCAGTAGGATCCAGTAGGATCCACCAGGATCCAGTAGGATCCAGTAGGATCCAGTAGGATCCACCAGGATCCACCAGGATCCGAGGATCCAGGATCCGCTTTTCCCCCCTTGCATTTAGAAGCTTTTAAGCATCTACGGAACCTTTTTGGAGGGTTCGGTAAAACTCCTTTTTTTTTAGAGTGTATATAATCTAAGATCATACCTATGTATTCCTTTCGGTTGCATGACACTTAGCTTTGAAGAAGATCTTTATATCTATTCGTAGGCAAAAAAAAGTATCGAACAGCTGATAAATTAATGCAGCTTCTCAACACTAGTGATTCGGTATTTAAAAAAAAGTTAATTTCTGAAAATTTTCCGTTACTTTCAGACATGAAAAGGGTTTAAAAACATAAAATAAAAATTCTTCATGTCAGCTAGAGAGTTCTTAATGACTAGTTCAATAAATCAGCGTATTCTATTTTGTGTGTGTTTTCTCTGACTAAATATAGACTTGATATCATTTTTTTCAACCAAAGAGCATTTGAATGATCATTCAATGAACAAACAAACTTAACTCGTTTTTTAAATATTCGATTGATTGCAGGTCTCACCACGTTTTCAAAAACAGTTGGAAGATATCGGATTTTTATATCTTTTTTCTCGAGTTAATGAAATCCGTTGAGCGATCTTAAATTGTTGGTGTAACAAGTAGCACAAAATAAGAGTTTCTCAATTAAAAGATAAACAGTATGGTGTCAATAAAATAGATGAAATTAATAGAAGTTTTAGTGAATTTCTGAGATGCGAAGTCTCATAATAGGCAGTTCTGTAGAGGATATTACGATACAGTGGAAAGTTAAATGAAAACTAATAAATTCAATACTTTCTCTACAACGGTGTACGATACATTTCAATACCACTTCTTTGATTACAAATTAATCATAGAAAATTTTCTCACAAAACTTGAAATGTATCGTCTCTTTCGATATAAAATTTTTGAGCTAAACTGATTCTGTAAAGTAGAAACTAAACGAGACACTTGCAAACGAGATCTTTGAATTGAATAAGTACATATGAATGAATTTTCCGAATATTAATGCAAGAACTCCTTAGAAAATGTTTTTCGTTTATCGTAATGAAGTAAACATACGCGTGTGTTTGTTGGTGAAGGTTGATGAGATAAATCTGTTTCGTTCGGTGATTCCATGTGAACATAACTGTAGCGGCGAGTGCCATTCAGTTCGCTTTCAATTGAAATCTAAACAGCAACCATTATTTATCTTTATATTTGACAGTCTTCATGCTTTACATCACTTGATGGTGAACACATGAAAACTCTATCAGAATATCTGGGCTCCCTTGAAATACGTGCAACGCGTACGCCCTTGATCGATGATTTAGTTAGTGACCGATTTGGTTGGGAAGTCTATATGTACATTGCGTTTTGTTAAAAAGAAACCGCATGAATGAATATTTGACATACTTCTACAGGCGATTGTTGACTTGAAGAACGATGGTGACTAACGACTTCTTTGGCTACTCGATCAACGGAGACTCCATTGTAATTTCCTGGAAAGTTAGGTCGACATTCGGCTGATCCCTGAAAATAGAAGTTTTAAAGGTTTTCTTCGAAATTCTTTGTAGTCGTAATTGAACATACAGCTAGATTGAAAAAAAGATTGTTTTTTTTTCTACTTTATTTCGTGCGTCAACGAAGACTAATGCTTGAAGCTATCTGTGCTTCGACAATAGCGTCGCTGTGATCCTGAAGTTCGGTTGCAGTTTGAATGCAAATGTCCATTTCTCACTTGTATTTACATTTTTTATGTACATCTGCCTCCTACACATTCTGATTCTAAATTTCACCTTAAGACAGCACCATTGTATGCTCAAACTAAGAATCTAATATGAATTATTATTCAAGAAATTCAATATTGCGTACATTATCAGCAAATAAGTGACAACACGTAAGGAAAAGTTCATTGTATGTGCCGATGAATTTACTATGATATATAGTTATATTCACATCTTTAAATACTTGATTTTAGCTTTAGAACTTCTTCACTCATAGTAATATCACTAAGAATATTTGCTCTATAATGAAATTTTTTTAGGAAATAGTGAAATATTTTTAGGCTTCAATCAAGTTGACTTAGGTTAACAAATCTATACACCTAGGACTAATAACTCGAAAATTTTTCAATGAGACATTTGTGTCTTTGTAATAGTGGCTAAGTCCTTAAGATAATTGTTTTACTATTTTCTTTGCTTCCAAACTAAATTTCAAATGACACATTAGCTGGCCCACTATCGTGTAAATGACTAAAGAACGGTTGTAGATCATCTCACCATCAGATCTCTCATGTACAATTTTACGAGAACAAAGATAATACATACATTAGTTGTTAATGGAAGGGAGGAACCATTTTGGATAAACGATATTCGACTTATTCGTTTCACCAAAACCGCACCAGACTGTCGTGGATTACTTGGTTTAATGATTGTTGCCTCCTAGAAGTATAACACAATAATAATATAAAGGCAATTTACAATATTTTCGAAAACAATTAGAGGGAGCTATGTGATTGTCAGAGTAAAGACAGTATCGGGCAAGAATTTTTAATAGTAACAGATTGATATCTGTTTGTCTACGTGAAAGCCGACACTACATTGTAGGGTTTTGATCATATTTTGAAGTAACATACAAACGAATCATTCAAGTTGAATAATCCTTTCAACGACTATACATTTTATGGGTATAGAAAATATGAAAAACTAGTAAATAAAAATATAAACTCAACATAAATTTATCATTGTGACTGGCTAAATACGAATAGCGTTCAAAAGGTTTGAGTGAGAACTAAGGACGTTAATAAAAAGACTATTGAGCCTCCATTCAGCACGGCTTAGCGTGAATATGGACAACAAAACTCATTGGTATTTAAAAGTGACTGATTGAATAAAAAATAATTCTAAAAAAAATGTGCTGACAGCTCTTGAAAGTATTCTTACACATAAATATTAATTATTCAGTCTCACGATTCTTGTCATAATTAGTTTTCTACATCTGGTTATATGATATTTCTAACTCAAGCAATCGATATCTCAATCAAATGTTCGCAATTAATTCTAGAATGAAAGGATTGAAGTAGCAACGTCATGTAGATCAGTTACTATAAAGATAGTATTGATGTCATTTCACATAAGAGAACGTGTTTATAATATTCAATCGAAACCGTGGAAGTGGATCTTTAGTCTTTCATTCAGATACATGGAAGTTATTCAGGCAAATAGTATTTGATATTTTGAACTGATACTATCTTGAATTTTGCAAGACCAGTCACAAGTCTACAGCAACTTTTCATTCAAACCAATACGTAAAGAAAATAACAAGATGAAAATATTATTATTTTTGCAACAACTAACTTTCTACACGAAAATCAAGGTAGAACTAATGTCAAGTAAATGAGTATTGCTCTTCGGACGGAGATAAAGTCAGTATTTGTTTTACAGTTACCCCTTGGTTTAGATCTATTGGTTCTTGATATGATGACTTCGCTCATATTTTGTATATTCAATGCTGTAGTTCCGTCACTGATTTACTGAGTCGTTATAGATAATTATTAGACGGATGTGTGACACATGAAATTGAGAACATGATATTCGATTGCTTGGCATCCGTTGAAATCATGTAATCAAATTTTGCTAAAAAAATTTAGTAAACCAAATACTACTACTTCTGTGAACATTTTTATAATCAATAACAGAGTTTTATTATCAACAAATACTGGTATGTAAGATATGCCGGAGAGATCGAATTACTAGCTGGTTGACATTTCTTACTTGGCAGTTAAAAACTAGAGTAGTCGACCCCATTCAATAGGATCCATTCAGAGCATCATTCTTACTCGTTCTATCATTTTACTTTGACATCCAGCTCACAGATAATACTAGAAGTAGATGTAGTTTCTATGTTGATACAGCTGTCAGTGTGAGATTGTAAGACAATGTAACAGTTATTTGAAAGATGAATCTTGTTTCGAGTAGTCGAAATATTATTAATTCGAATAGACTTTTCCGAAACATAGATATCTCTTCTTGTTTTCTGAGAAATTTTTAAGGAGTTTTACTTTTTCTTTAATATGATAATAGACAAGGAAACTTATAGACTGATTTAAAAATCATGTACCCATGTTAAATATTAACTGCCTCATATGCATCTTAATCCAAATATGATGAGAAAATCTATTGGCTAAAGGCAGCTTGTGATTTTCGACTTTAATATTTATCCAGCTTTGTCTATTCAGAATTCTGTAGATCTCTAATTTTTGTGTTGACTGAAAATGTATATAAAAGTTATCGCTAGATAAGGATGTTGGAGAAAAAAACTCCTAATTTGAAAAAGCATTGAAGATTTTAATCTTGTTTTTGGAATGAATTGTAATAGGCCGTAATTGTGGTTTATACTAGATTCCAACTAATCATTCGGATGCATTTGATGTTTTGAAGATTGAGATCTATTACCAGGCAGACTTTTTCGAAAAGGTTTTGAAAGTATGTATGCGATTATGGATTAGTTTAACTACTATTCTACGAAAGGTTCATCATAAACAATTGCTCGAGATACATTTCTATCGATGTTCTCATAAGAATTATCATTCCAGCAGGAGAACAATACATGTACTAGTTAGAAACATGAAATACCACGAAATAATATTTAGAATGAGAATCTTTGGAAATTTTATTTCTCCCAATACCTTCAATTGTAATTTTTTGGAAGTTTCATTTAATTTACTGGATTGTCTAGGAACATTTTGAGGTTCGCTTTTTGGCTGGGCTTGATCGACATGAAATTTCCTAAAGGAATTTCGCGTCAATCGTTTCACTTTCGTAACAGGTACATTCTTCATGATTATGGCCGTTGATAAATAAATGTTGTTGAATTATACACTCGACTAAATAAAATGTACGAAGCAATACATTTTTGCTTATTATTTTCAATCATAAAATTTTTCATCCAATGCAAGAGCATTGTTAATTTAGAAGTGCATTCTGACGATGATTGAATTTGATAGCTAAGCAATGAATGGGCTTCTCTCTCTTCTAGATTGCAAAAAAATACGATCAGCCCCCATACGTTGATTTCTTTCCACGTTGAAAGTAATAAGACAGATATAGAATAAAAAGCAAATATCTATTGTTTTTTTCCTTTATTTTATTTGATTTATGTGAAGATAAATAACAGCTTAAAGTTTATTGTGTATTGAAACCTTTAAAATCAATTAGAAACTAGCAACCATCAAAATAGCAAGTCACATTGATGAACATGCACAGAAAAAGATATAAATATGATCTACTACATACTCATCGTGTGTAAAGACTCATTTAGCTGAGACTTATTGAATATAAAAAACCCTAAGAGAAGTTCGCTGTAAATCCACTATAGCTTCGTTATACATTAATCCTACTGCTTTCGACAGGAAGTCCGAATAGCACTGAATTTCAGACCGTAAAACAAAGTTCGCAATCTGTAACGCACGACTGTGCCATCATAAAACATGATAGAGAAGGAAATATTTCGATCTATCAAGAAAAATGACTCATTAAATTCCTAAGCAGTCATCTCTTCCTTGCAGAATATCTATTCACGACATTCATTAGATTTGTATACAATTTTGCATTCAAGTGACAGAATCGAAGCGTCTATTTTCTTGTATTCTAATGTTACTGCAAGTACGACATTAAATCTGCCTCAATGTAGACTTTATATCACTACATAAAATGAAAATTTTTCTTCTTTTAGCTTTGATTTAGTTCACATTTAGATCGTACATGCATTCTAAGTTGCTAGAGCATAAAACTAAGTAATAATCACAAAAACAAAAATGATTTAATCATGTCATTTCAACTTTGAAGGTTCTTTTCAATTTTTCTCATTATAATACTGGACTTAATACTTGGTAGTTTTCATACCATTTAAATAGTGACATCTAAGTCTATTGTATGACTATACCTTCAATGATGAGCGAATTCAAGCAGTATAGCATTGAAAATATGAAGAATATTAATTTAGACTCGTATGGTTGTCATCATCAGAATTCAAAATAGAATAAATTGGTATGGTAAAAGACAGAAAGAAAGGATAAAAAGAAAAGAGAAACCATACTATTTTATTGTATTATTTTCTTTTCTTTGAACGCAGTATTTCTTGATTGAAATCTTGTACATGAAAACAAACTATTCTTGTGGTCTAGCAACTTTAATGCAATACATCTAAGAAAAAAATATTTTGGAAACTATTAGGTTATAAGTGTGTTGTTAGTGTATCGAATCAGCATAATAGTAACTTTTAATATCAGAAATAGGTGTGTTACTTTATCTTTATTAACCTCTAAATTAAAGAATAAATATAAACAAAATCTCTATATTTAGAAAATAAAGATAAATTCTTTATTCTTGAAAAATACCGAAAATGTAAAGATAAATATATTATTTTTTTTCTTTTATTGAAAAAAAAGAAAATCTACGCCCTAACAACAGAAAAAGTCAACTAGAAGGATTTCTTCGCGTATAGATGTTCGGATGTGGGCAACTGTGAGTAAGTAAGGATGTGAGCGTGGGGGTAGGTGTGCACATGACTAGAAATACGTTCATACTGAAACTCACAGCCACACCACACCTACATCCATTGTTGTTTATTCGAAGTATTTGAGTTTGACACATCAGGTTTCTCTTCAAAAATTCATCAGAGAATTTACGCGTAATTTCCAAGAACAATAACAAAAAATCAATATATATTTGATTTATTTTTTTTGTTTATATATTTCATTACTTTTTGTTTTGAATATTATTCACGTTTTCCCACCTGTCAGACACATACACAAATTTTAAATATTTCAAACTAATTTTCTTCATCAGAGCCTTTGATTCCATAACAATGAATAATTTTCTTTGGTTTTTAACAGTACATATAAATGAGCCAACTGAAGAAAAAAAGAAAAACATAACAGTTTCTACGAGTAGCGTATGATAGTTATGTTTCATATGCATTGTGTACATCTTATATCACCCGTCGCTATAGCGTAAGAGTAGACGTCAGTCAAGAGCGCAGAGAGTATTTGATTTTGGTGGAGAAAAGAAAAAAAAACTAATTCCTAATAAATTAGAACACAACAATGTCAATAAAAATAATGCTGAAAGATGAAGAAAAAGCTGACAGTATTACGAGAATTCATTCTGATTGATCAACATCATTTTTTTTTCTTCTCTGTTTAAATAAATTCCTAAACGTGGCAACACAAACAGAATGAAAAGAGAATGACACGTTTGTTTTGTTTCTGGATCATTTCTCATTGAAAAATCTGAACAAGAATAAATTAGTTATTGGAACATGACGAATGGTGGAATACAAGAGCAAGTTTTCTACATTTATGAGTTAGTCAAAAGCAATCAATTGAATGAAGCAGTTGATGCTTTGCAATCTGTTAATATTGACGATATTTTATGTTCATCAGATGTCACTTCATTGTTAATTTTTATTGAACAAACAACATTACACCTTTTACAAGATTGTCAGAAAGATATCGACAATAACAATACTCAAAATCATTTAAAATAC
The DNA here is from genome assembly GCA_905329745.1 of Rotaria sp. Silwood2. Classification (NCBI taxonomy): domain Eukaryota; kingdom Metazoa; phylum Rotifera; class Eurotatoria; order Philodinida; family Philodinidae; genus Rotaria; species Rotaria sp. Silwood2. The sequence continues at coordinate 15,240 of CAJNSZ010001131.1, read as the reverse complement.
ATCGAACAAGTCGGTTTGTTTAATCAATCGATCGCTACTAAAAACACAAATGATAATGAACAAATAAATGTTCAAATTCAAGTTTTATTAAATGTTGATATTTTTCGAAATCTTGTTACGATTATCAATATGCTTTGTGCTGACGATCGTTTTCATCGACATGATGTTTGTGTTCTCTTTATGCATCTGGCTAGAAGCAATCGTTCATTTTATTCATCGTCATGATAATTTAATTAAAGAATTGATTGAACCACTTCGTCAGAATGTATTATCATGTGTTCTTTCTGATTGGTACCGAAAATATTTGAAAGTATCAACAGAAACGAATATTCCTGCTCGTCACTTATTTATTCGTACGTGTTCCTTTGTTACGGGTGTTTTACAATGTAATCAATTATCTTTTGAAAATACTTTGAAGACTATTCAATCATATCAAATTGTAGAAGATATTGGAAAGAAAATATTTGATGTTCGCTTAGATGATTTTCGTCATTATCTTCTATTATCAAAGGATATAGAAAGTGATTCAAAATGTCTCACTGGAATATGTTTACTCATGACGAATTGTTACAATGTGAAAACATTTATTAACGATGATCAGTATTTCAATGTTCTTCTTCGATTGTTAAAACCTGATTTTGTGCGAAAAAATCTTTTATCTACTTGGACAAATGAAAGCACGATTCTTGCCGATACTTTAATGGTACAATTGAAAAATTGTAGTAATGAACCATCTATACGATTATATTTACAACAGAATAATGCAGCAGCTGCAATTCATAATTATATGCGCGCTGATTGCGATCGACTTCGTTTACAAGCGTGCATGTTACTTGGAGTATTACTTGATGATGAAACAATGCGACAATTGAAGATTCCAAGTGATGAATTAACTGCTTTGTATTTTGATGGCATTCGACAGGCACATCAATCATCAAATAAATGCTACAAACGAGTGTCGATATACTTACGTTTTCGAGCTTTATCATCATTAGTTCATAATGAGATAATTCAAACAAATATAGCAACATCAATTGATTATTTTGATTATCTTATTTCAAATAGTGATGATTATAATCTTGTTTATGATATCTTGTGGACACTCTCATTCAATATAAGCTTGAATAAAAAATTTCATTTTCACAAAACTTTTTTGCAGCAACTTCAAACATTTGTTGACGATCCAAAATCAGTTTTGGATAAAGATATAATACGATCAGCAGAGGGCATTCTATGGAATTTAAAGCAACGAAACCAAACGAGCACATCATCTGAGCAATCGTCAAATGTTGAGAATAAAAACACTGGATTAGACAAGCATTAATATTTCGTTCATTGTTTTTTTTTGTGTTTCTATCTAATGTGTATTTTCTTCATATTTTGAAGTGTCCAACAAAAATCATCGCCTCTACTGGAAACTATCAATTCGATATAATGCTTAGTTATTGTTGGGCAGAGAAAACAATTTGTAAACTAATCTTTGAGCTTCTAAGAAGCAAGCGATATCGAATATGGCTCGATGAGGAAAATATGCACGGAAGCTCGGTAAGAGCTATGGCTAATGCCATTGAAAACTCCCAAGGTATCGTATTGTGCATGAGTGCAAACTATGAACGTAGTAACGCTTGTCATCATGAAGCCGATTATGCGTACGCTCTTCAACGTCATATCGTACCTATCATAGCTCAAGCGAAATATGAAGCTAAGAGTTAGCTTGGTTTTATCATTGGGTCTCGTATATATGTCGATTTCACGAAGCGTGAATTTAACAAAGCGTTCGACATGCTCGAGGCTGAAATGAAACATATTGACACGAAGTTCGATGATCAAAATTCAAAGTTAAATTCGAATGCAACATCAAAGAATAAAGAATCTATAGAAATCTTGTCCACTGCGTGCGAAAATAAATCAGTCAATGAATGAACATGTGATGATGTAGTGGGTGTAGGTGTGGGTGTGGATGTGGGTGTCGGCATGACAGAAGAGAATACCTGCAGTCACTTCCACCCACACCCTCACCCACACCAAAACTGGATTGACTATAAATATGGCCGGTGTTTTGGATTAATGATCAAAAATGACTTTTTTTTTGTTTGAAAACTTCGATCGAAAGTCGAAGAAATTGTTGATTTTAGCATACTCTTTTGAATGATATATAATAGAATAGGGCTATCCCACAACATTTCTCATCGTTGATTTGTGGTTTTATGTGTTCCCGTCATTTCTAATGTTTTCGACAGTTGAATATCATCGAATATCTATCGAACTTTGATTGTTGAATTAATTTGTGATTGTGGAATTTGAATTTTCATTGAATATCATCAAATGATCGAATTTATTCATATAGAGACGAAGATATCGACAAATACTATTGATATTTATATATAAGAGATTTTATTATATATATATGTATATGGGTGAATTGGGGTGTGGGTGTGGGTGTGGGTGTGGGTGTGGGTGTGGGTGTGGGTGTGGGTGTGGGTGGGGGGGTGGGTGTGGGTGGGGGTGGGAGGAGGGGTGGGAGGGTGGGTGGG
>CAJNSZ010001131.1:0-12606 GCA_905329745.1 Rotaria sp. Silwood2 | reverse complement strand
CTTTTATCCCAAAACCCGGGCCCCGGGGCGCGTCAAAAGCCCGCGGGCCCCCCCCCCCCCCCCCAGCCCCTCCCAGCTGAAAATCCTGGCTCCGCCACTATTTCTAGCATGTTCCATTTCAGAGTCACAATCCTTTTTGCGAAACCTCCTGTTTCAGCAAATCAATCTTCGAAGACTTCAGCATAGCTCAAGACAGGCGTTATTCATCATGTTGAATTGAACGATGATGTTTACTTTCAGTTTCAAAGCGACTTGAGGCCATTATTTTTAGTATTTTTGAAATTTAAAAAATCTTGAAAATGGTCTCAGAACACTATAAAATCGAAAACAAGCATCGCTATTCGATGTACCATGATGAATTATCCCCATTTCAAGCTCTTTTGGAGTCTTTCAAAACGAATTTTTGCTGAAACTAGAAGTCTCGAGTGGAACATAATACAAAATTGAAGCTTGTGTAAATCAAAAATGAGAAATTTTTCGTATTATTTGGTTATAATCCAAGTCAAAACCTAAAGTGAAATGGCTTTAGAGTATCTTTTTCAAAATTTCTGCGCAGAACTCATCTGATTGGTTCGTTGTTAATCAATCAAATTTGGCATACGTGGATGTTTGAAGATCTTCTCTCTTGAATGATGAAATCCTCAGATCTCTATGCTATTCCTATTAAAAGTTATTGAAAAAAAAAAGTCAGATCAATTGCTTTTTGAAAATGACATTAGTAGTGAATCAATTATGATTATAACTACAGAAATATTTTCACTAAATGCTTCAACTCATATGTAGAACAACAAATCTTATCGAAATATCATTTTCTAGTACAATACCTTGAATCGTGTCTATTTTTATATCGATATCAAATCTAACCAATTGGCAACTAATAGGATCTTTAATTGGTTTAATATATCTATTAATTCTTCTTGATATTTATTACTTTTACTATCATTATTTCTCATGAGTTATTTCATTTTTCTCTCTACCATTTGCTGTTCTATGTCAATAATAAGAGTGCTACTCTTTGTCGTCGTCGACAACAAAAGGACAAACATAAACTTGAATATCAACCTGTCAACGACAGTACTGTCAATTTATCCAAAATTTCTCGTCCACCACATGTATATTATATATATATATATAGAACATTAATACAAATATAACTAAGAGTTCTAATGTTAACAAAAACTATCAACGAACAAACAGTTTATCATCTATAATAGTAAACATGTTTCAATCTAAGAACATTAACGACTCCATAACTAATAGAAGTTTTGATGAATCATTCTAAAAGAATAGATAAAACTATCATGACGTTCACCTTCTATAACCAACTAAAAATGATTCAAATGTAAATATTAGTCAACTTAAAAAAAAAAAAGATAATTATTCAACAATAAGACAACCATATTAGTTCAAATAGTTTATAGCTCGTATTAAAAAAGAATGTTCATTAAATATTTATAATAAAAATGTTTCATATTTCTTTCTTTTCTATTATTGAGCAGTAATAGGATTTTCTGTATTTGTCGGTGTTATTAAAGCACTTGGATTGATTGAATCAATATGATCATTATGTATATCAAATCGCCATTCAGTCACTGGACATGTAACACCATTGAATGGTTGTTCAAGTGAATATGTTTTATCATCATCATCATGAACTTCTATTCGAGAAACAACTTTTCGACAAGTAAATGTTGCTTCAGGTGTTGGTTGATATTCTCGTTCTGGTATACAAGCTCGACCACCGGCATCTAATGTTACAGAAATTGATTCATTTGTATTATTATTCTTTGTACCAATTGCATAATGAATTGTACATTTCAACGGTTTACTTGTCTTATTTGAAAGTGTTCCAGCATAAACATGACGTGGCGCAGCACACAAAGCTCGCGAAGCAGGCATTGATGTTCTATTATTAAACTATAAATGGATACAAAATATCAGCAGCGATATTCGATATATTCACCACTAAATGCGTATATATACACTGTTCTCCACCCACCTAATACAACGACAAAGATGAATAAGAAAAAAAATAATGTCACCAGTAAAGCTGTTAGTCTACTTGAGGGTAGATGTTGATTTTTTCTTTCTTTCCTATGGCAATAAGAAGAATGTGGACTGCACCACCAGATAAATAACTAATGACAGCATATACAAAAATAGAGTTCTATCTCTCTTTTTTTTCAGTAATAACAACAACAATCAGTGTACACAAATAGTCAACCCTAGAAATCTGTTATTGCTTCATATGAAATAAGCCATTATTTTCTTCACAAATATTTTTTGTAATAGAGATTAAAATACTGAAAAACAAAAACAAAAATTGTCACATATTTCGGAATGTACGTAGGTAAACTGATCAAAACGATGAATTTACAAAAAAACAAAAAAAAATTCAAATTAATAATTATTGCGTCCGTATTTGATAATCACCATTTTGTGTTATATATCGAACCCATGGTAATGCTTGATAGCCACTTTTTTCAATTATTTTTAAATATCGAACCTAAAACAAAAATTACATAGCAAAAAGCGAAAAAAAAAGAATTTTAAAATATTATTTTACCTGAATGCCTGATGTAGTAAAATAAGGAATTTCAAATTTAACTTCAATTGGAGGTTTAGCTTCATGATCTTCACTTTCAACACTGGGCAATTTAAAGTGAGAACGCATTAAAAATTCTTTACCACCCTGTATAGATTAAAAAAAACAACTTAGAAATCAAAAAACAAAACAATGAAAATAAACCGGAAATGATTTAATTGACCAAATCATAGCATTTCTTTCCGGAACATATTTAACAGAACCTATTGTAGCTTTAAATCGTCCTGAATCTGCATCTGATGGAACAGGTATAATAATTTCAACATTATTTGCCGTTGAACGACGTTTAAATTGAGATTTAGCTTTAACCATATATTCAACACGTGAATGAGCATGTTTTTCAATAACAGATTCAATCCAAATTAATGGTTTAACCTAAAAATGAAAAATGAATACAAAAAAAAAAAAAGAATTTTTCGATTTAGAAAATTCACACTTGTGTATTAAGTCGATAAGACATTAATTCAAATTCTCCATCCGGTGGAACAAATGATATAGTTCGATCATTTTCAAAACGAGATAAACGAACACATTGATGAAATCTAACATCTTCTAATTCAACACCTTTATTCTTTGTACCTAAATATTTACAAAACAGATTTTTTTTTTATTTATTTAAGAACTAAATCAAACAACATACGTCCAGTAGTTTCAAAAAGAATTTTATCATTTAATCCAAGACGTAATTCAGGCATGCCACTAAGATATACGCGCATTTTAATTACTCCATGGATTTCTGAACGAAGAACATTACCATTGGAACTAACCTATGTACAGAAAATACGAGGATTAGTTTCCAAATGAAATACGAAAAATAAAGATTTGTACCAAAAGATTAACCGATTCGATTACATCAAGAAATACTTCATTCTTTCGATATTTTAATCCATCTGATCGCCAGCTAACTTGATGTGTTAATGCTGGTGGTGGACGAACTTCTTCAAGTTTATGACCTTCTTGTGTTATATATTCTTGAAGAATTTTAGAATCAGTCGATTGAGGAAAACCAAAATCCATTAATTCATCAAGTAATTCATAAACAATAACAAAATTATCTCGAATGGATTCTTCTTCAAGTTCTTTAAAATATTCACAGAATACACGAACACATTTATAAAGAAATGATAAAACCATTGCAATATTTGCATTTATTTTTGTTGTACATACAACTAAATTCATAGTAAAAAAAAAATGTCAAGAAAAGATAATCAAAGCAAAAAAGAAATATTTACGATAAACATTATTATATTTTATATAAACAAAAGCAACATCACCATGTTGAAATATTGGTGATAATTGAGATTCATCTTCATTTTCTAATAATAATTGCATAAATTTTTCAATAACATTCATTTCAATATCACCACGATAATTTCGAGATAGAAGGACCTGAAAAAAAAAATGAATTGATTAATACTGATCGAAATTGTTTAAACTTACCTTGCCCTTCATATCCAAGATATAAATGGCTGATGCTGACATTCTTTATAAATTTCTTATTTGATTCAAAATGGGAACAAGTTACGTATAAAAAAAGAAGAGATAAGATAGAAAATTTTATGTTTAAAGATTTTTTTTTTTGGTATTAACACGTCGCCCCACAGTCAATTAATGATGACAACCATTCTTAGTCACTGATAATTTTCTTCATCTTAACACGACAATAAAAGCGACAGATGGCAGACATAATCGACATTTGGATTTCTTACTGATTCCAGATCGATCATTCCGGATGTTCGTAACGGCGTCGTAAACGATATAAAACGGCGCTATTACGGGCCGTAATCCGTCAGCCCGTTTTATGACCCACTGTTTAGTGCAGTAAACGATCATCGTTTTTACAAGAAGCGGCCATCGTTTTTCACCGTATTTTAGCCATAAATGAGATGACAAGAATAATGCAAGAAGCAATATTGTATAATATTGCATTATATTGTATGGAGACCTTTTTTCGGCATACCGTTTTACGGCTAAAATACGGTGAAAAACGATGGCCGCTTCTTGTAAAAGCGATGATCGTTTACTGCACTAAACGGTGGGTCATAAAACGGACTGACGGATTACGGCCCGTAATAACGCCGTTTACGACGCCGTTCTCTTTGACTTGGGATAGAGTTAACAGCACTAGAGTTCATTCATGTGGCTTTTCAGTTTTATCTTTACCTTAATGTCTGCTCAAACTTTTGATATAATATTTACAAATCTATGCATCACATTATTGTGTAGTTTAGACAACGTAAATGAACACTTGATTGTTTGACAATTAAAATATTGCAATAGTTTTGAAGAAATATCGTGTAAATCTGCGATTAAATCACGGCATTCTCAATTATTGTTTATCAGAAATAATTACTAGGTACTTACGAGAGAACATTCGAGGCACTTTTGAATCGGGACTTTGCGCATCTTGTAGACCTTAAATAAATTGTGTCTACTATAAAAATAGATCGTGCGCATAGCTTTTCTTTGAGAAGATTGAACATTTTTACTGCTATAGCCATATGAATTATCGTATCAAAAGAAAATCAATACAAGTTCAAACAAGTCTCGGTTTCCCTCATGTATAATAGTATTCATGTGGTAGATAATATGACCGTATGAGCAAAAAAAGAGCTTGTAAAAGTAGCGCTATTGATTTTAGAAAATTTTAACGTTGCTCTAAACTTTTTAACAAGAACATCAGTTTCGTCGTCGCCTGTGTTGTTGAAGTTCGGGTCTAAGAGCGCATCTTCCTGCTGCATACGTTTCTATCTGAGAAAGGATATTTCGAGAAATGCTTTTAATGAAGAAATGAGTTGTCAATAAATTGTTCTATCAGTTTTTTCTACTGAATTTGTCAACTCAGAACTGATACACCGCAAAAATGGCGGAAAATAAATGTTGTCTACATCGAGCCCAGACATAAACAGGCACAGAAGTGGCAAAAAAATATGAGTCGAGTGTAGAAATTATTGAACAGTTTCATCCATGATACTAGGTGCTTTAATCTGCATTTTTCTTTCTCCATCTTACGGAAGATTCTTCATCATAGGACAAAGAGTTGTCTACTAAAGCGAGTTTCTCCAAAATGTCTAGATTCAGTTTGAAACAACTTTTAACTCACTAAAACAGTCTTTTATAATCAATACTGCAATCATCAAACTGTTCTATATGCACGGAGATTTTCCTTGAGATGATATTCTATATAAACTACATCAACTTCCCATACAAACAGCTATCATAGTTTATTGTAAGGCCCATAAAAATATTTCGAACAAGTAAATATAAGCAGCTTTTGTGGTATTGGTCAAGTACTTCAACTTTCTAAATAATTTTCTTTTGCTACTTGACAATGTGAAACAGAAATAATTTTTTTTCTAGTATTTATACAAAAGAAAAACAGCATTTTAAATTTAGAAAAGAGACTTGAGAGACGAGATTATGCCCAAAGTCAAATGTTTTGGTAAGTTAACATGGCAGACCCAAACCTAAACACGAAATTAATACGGAAAACCCATACTCAAACGAAATCAACTTCAAATATATCCCTTACTCCAGTCAACACTCAATGTTCAAATCCTAGCTTTAACTGAAGCTCAATAAACCACACACAAACAAAAACTCATTACACTAAGTGTAGATCCCAATCGAATCCGAACTAATAACAATAAATCCAAACACAACACCTAAACCAAGACCAGTTCCAAGCCTAAGCTCAAACTCATCAGAGCAAATCGAAACCCGACTAAAAACTTCAATTCATCATAAAAAAATAGAAACCGAAAATCAATATCCAAACCCAAACGCAAGTTCAAACACAAACACAATGACAATACGCAAACCGAGCCTAATCAGAGTCCCAAACGAAAACTTAAAGCCAAAGCAAAATTCGAAACCTAAACCAAGTCAAAAATCCAAACTCATTAAACAAACAGAGTACTCAAACCTGAATTCATTACAACAAATCCAAACTGAAACTAAAAATATTTCGGCTTGGCGCATATGTAGTCACAGGAGAGAAAAAGTGACTTGATATTGCGCGTATCGATCATTTTTGTAAACATGTTCAAACAAGCAGACTTATGGTATTGTGTGGCGACCATCCATTTCTCATTTTTCTTCGTTATGCCTTCACCATACTCATCAGGTATGGACGAAATGTATCATTAGGGAGCCTATTATCTTTTCTCTTTTTTCTACGCGAGGGAGAACGATTGTATTGCATAAGCACTACTAGTGTGATATTGCCACTCGTTCTTACTCTGATGTTGTTGTAGAAGAGAAAATGATAATTGTTATTGCACGTATAATTAGTTTATCTAAGATATGAAAACAAGTGTCTCCTTGTATTGCATGACGATCACTTGTTTATCATTATTCTTCATTGCACATTTATGATACTCATTAAGTAGCAACAAAATACATAATTAGGAAGCCTTAAATTATTTCTTTTTCTGCTAAGGAAGAGTGAACGACTGAATAGCTTAAGAATTATTTATATGATATTGTTTCTCGTTCGTGGTCCCAAATCATCCAAAAGTTGAAAAAGATACTCGCTTTTGCAGATATCATTAATTTGTCGACAGTATCAAGGTGTGGAATACTACTGGATGAATGAAAAGGAAAAATTCGTCGACTTGCAGGTGGCTTTCGCTAAACGATGTAGCCTAGAGGTGGATTGTTTAGCTTGATGTTACAGAACAAGTATTAGTAGTGATAATTCTATTCAAAGCCTAGGCCTTGCGTAAATTTCCTGCCTTTAATCGCTTCAGTTTCTTCTATACACTAACTAGGTAATACTAGTGACTTGTGCAAATGCATGCCACGATTCAGGCAGCATGAGTATCCGACAACTGACCTGCGGCAATTAGTGACTTGTCTAAGGATATTCCACAGCCATTGGCACCGAGGCTGCAATACACTACCTATCATATACTGGTCGAATAATCTAGCCACTCCACAATGACAAATGCGGAGAGTGACTGTATTCCCTGTCAGCCATTTGTTTCTTAATTTTCTTAGTTATGCCTTTTACGAATCGATTAAACACAAAATGATACCACATATTCAGCCAATTATCTTGCTTTTTGTCTTCGAAAAATGGAAAGCGTTGTCCTGCCAATAATAAACAAATCGGTGCATCCTAAATCTACGGCATATGCTTTGGTTTATTTTTCCTACATGAGCTTATAATGAATTTCTATTCAGACGAGTAACAGATTTCATCGAAGTTCAATATTCCTCCGAATGGTTTTAACTCGTTTTTTTCTTACATTTCCTTTGTCTCATTATAGATTATAATAAACATACTTTTCTCGTCGTTCCTGCACAAAAAAATAGTCACAGACGTGAAAGATCAATATGCACATTATTCTCATCAATGACACCCGGGTAAGTTCCTTGTACTTTTCTTTTGTGCCATAGGTTAGAACAAGTTTCTGAATGATTGTGGTACCATGGATGAAACCATGTTTCACAGTTGAACGGTGATTATTTTGATGAAAAAATTGTAATATTTCTGTGATGGACTGTAGAAATAGTGTTGTCGGCAATCTCTAGAACCATGTTTTTAAGAGAAAGAGATAGGAATAAGATTAGTGCTCGATTACACGTCACACAGATTGAACACGAAGAAAAAGGCAATGATTAATCATTGCTAAATCCGCGGACTTAGAGTGGAGCTCTCCTAAGCGGTGAAAAGTTTCATCAATCAATACAAAAAGTCATGAGTCTGACTCAAGCAATGTCGTTACAATATGATGAGCACAACAGAAAATTTCAATTTTTGTCATTCAATTAACAATTCAATTATTCGGACAGCATTGATTTCTGATGAATATTCTATTGTACGAGTTCCACGGGAACACAGACAATATATGTGATAGTGGGAGCGACCATGTTTCGTGAAAATATAGATTCTCTGGTTTCTAAGTAGATACAAAGCTAAGACATACTATGTAAGAACTAAGTATCACATAATAAACTACTTTTATTTTTTTCGACTAACAGCACCAAAAGGTATTGTCTCGAAATTCTGAAAAACAAATCCGGAAGAAAAATCTGGAAAAGATAAAATCGGGAAAAAGATTCAACAGTTTATTTATACATGCGCGCTAAGTTAACGATCAGCGGCGTGTTCAGCGTCATCGCGCGTCTGTCTATACATAATAATAGAAGCGCAGAGCACGCTGAAGTAGAATGATACGCGGTGGACGATGATCATGGTTGACGTAGACAACCATAAACATTTATGAAAGAATATTATCCTTCCTCTTTTGTTCTAAGGATATTGGAGATTTTTTCAGATTTTTGTTTTCCGGTTTTTTTTCATTTTTCGGATTTTTACTTTCCGGATTCCAGGACATATTCCACCAAAAGAAGGAAACACCTAGAGTTTGTTCAGAAAAAAGCTTATCACGAGAAGTTAAATAAAAAGAAATAAAGTTTTATAAAAAGAATGATATTTCTTAAAAAAAACAACATGCATGAACAATCAAAAAACCGTGCAAGTCCAAGAGAATTTCAATTAGTTAACATTGTCGTTACCAATATCATACGAATTTGCTTGCTGTTTAGTTGAACATAGTGTATTAAATATTAATGATGGAACATAAAAATGAGCTAGCACTTGCCATGGAAATGAGGACGTCGCATATTTACAAAAAGAAAATAATCCGAAAATTTTCTCAAGAAAAACATCTCTAGAGACCATAAACGAAGATTGAATATTTCAACAGAATATCATTAATCAAAAATGATCTTCTTAGTCACATTTTTCGTACCAGCTTACAGTAGTGTTCTCGAATACACCAATGACCCAACGTTATGTGAAATTTACGAGCAATCTTGATCTTTTCCAAGTCTTTTGTCGAAGAGTTCGATTTAAAAAGCATCTCTTAGATCTTTTGAAATGAAGAAAATTGTTGCGATTTCCAAATTTGACAGAAAGTGCTCTATGCATCTTTTTAGGAAATGTCTCGAACGATCAACTTTTCCAGTAGTGTCTTCACTAGTGAAAGTGTTAAGAACACATCCACACATCGACCTCATAGCTGTTCTGACGCTTTGTACAAAACTTGGTCGATGAGGTAACTCCACTGTACACAAGAAAATACTCGAAGTTTCTTAGATGAACACCCTGAACAGGTCTGTTGGCAAATCTTTCAAGTACTAAAAATTATATCTGTACTCTCGCATGAACAAAAAAGTGCCTTCTTCCAATTTATTATTTCATCACCTAACACGTTATGTTAAAAAAAAAAGATACACCACAAGATGTAGCGTGACAAGCTCTACAACCTACAAAGGACGGCTTATTTTATAGTTGTACTTTTTATTTTCAAAATGGAAAAATTCTCTGCGACTAAGTTTTCACACTGCGAACAACATCATTTTTTGGTACAAGATCAATTCTTTTTCTTATTGTCTTGATTAATGACTTGTATCAAAAACCATAATCGATGGCTGAACAATGGGATAAATTTACAAATAATGATTCATTAATTGATGACATAGGAAAAGGAATTCATGGTGTACCAAAATATGATCATTTTAGTAGCATCGAAAATTATTTACACAGAATTTCATCTATTTTGAACTCAAAAGATGCATATATAAAATAAGATGTCCTTTATAGATTGTAGAGTTTTTTTACTCTCCATCTTGTGGTGTGTTTTGTTTTTTAACACAGCGTATTAGGTGATGAAATAATGAATTGGAAAAAAGTAATTCTTTCTTCTACATGGAAATCTAGAGAAAAGAAAAAATTCAATTCATTGACTATAGTTCACATACAACTTATTCAGAAAGGATTCTCCGTTCTTATTTCCAGCGTAACTTTGTTTTTAAAAGTCAACGAATGACATACATAACTGTGATATAGCTGACATTACTGAAGAATTGTTTTTGAAAATACTGTCCTATTTTCAGAAGCACACTGCAATCTGTATGGGCAATGATAGCCACCATCCTCTGTATTATGTTGTTTCTTCCTGCTATAGTAATAGTAATCGTTCTTTCATTGATATCAACTTATTTGCCGAATAAAGCAATTACAATTCGTAAGACCAACGATAAGCTAATGTCTTCTTTTATTTGCTTTAATGATTCCATTATTTATTCGGAATATTGAATAGATTCTGAGGCTATAATTTATTCTTATCAACGGAAAATGAATATTTTACTGCTTCAGATATAAGCGTATAAATTCAAATGAATCACGAGACAACATACAATGGGGCTATCTTGAATATTTGCAGTCTCATAGAAATTATGATTCTCTTTTGATGATTGCTGATGTTTTTGTATAGCTGAGTCAAATAAGTTCTAAATAAAGTACAGATGAATAATAAGGTGACGAATTCGAAACTAAATAACTAGTAGTAATATTTATATGCAATGTTACTAGTAGCACCAATTTTCATACAAAAATGGCGCTCAATCACATCGGATCGTTTTCACCTACGTTTTGAAAACTAGCGACTCTGCCTTAGAATTCGAAATACTCTATAAAAACACAGAGTGAAACTCATCTGTCTTCCAAAACTGATATACTAATTCACAATAGGATGAGTTTGTCAGCGACAGGCCTATTACTATCGAATAGATAGGGTAGCAACTTAAAACTCTGTAAAATGATAATGTTCGATTGAGATCGAAACGTGATCCTTATATGATTATCGCCATTTAGAAAAACCATTTGAATGATCGACGTACAGATTTTTGATGCAAACAAAACGCATTCATTTATAGAATGCTACAACTCTAAATATAAACTGTCAAGTTTCAGTCATGGTAACAATGAACAATTAAGTTGCACTTGAACTTGGAACTCAAAACCAGCTAAGAACTTTTTCTCACAATTTTTCCTATTTTCATTTCTCAAACAGTTTGGTGTTAAATTCCTATGTTTGCAATAGCTACGAATGGTTATCTCACCTGCTTGGCATTATTGCTACGTCATGCTAACTTTGATTGATTTTGGAGATGCCAAAAATGTTCGATTCAACTGCTCTGATGTTATTTTAGTCTTCAAGACTAGTTTAATGACATTGGAGTGAGGAACCTAACAATGATCCTATGAAAATGTAAATTCCGTAGTGATATCATCGAGCTAATGTAAGAAATGAAAGTAGAGCTTTAACAAAAAAGTTTATTCGTGACATTTGACAGATTGATATAAAAGGCATCTGGCCCTATGATTGTTATGAATAGTATTAAATAACAACATTATCAAGCTTTCAGCTGGCATTGCTAGCTTCACACAGGCTATAGAACATGAGATTTTCTTATATTCTCTCAATTATTTCATATCAGTAATCTGCTGTTATCAAGTTCCAATATGTAATTTTGACGCGGAAGAAAAACTATCTTATTGATCAAACTATTCGAAAATGATAATAAATCTCCATAATACATACTCCTATACTTGTGGTATTTTTTGTCGCTTTTTTAGGTGTGTGTAAGGGTCTTCTGTTTATCCATACTCACAACCACTGTTAAGACAATCCTCTTGCAGTGGTCAAGTTTCATACATGGAATCGATACTAGTCTAAGAAAATCAGACCTGAGTGGCAGGCTTAAAATCCGGGTCTACGAAAGATGCGCACGAGAAAGTTACGCACGATATATATATATATACTCACACACATTTATAAAGAAATAAAAACAAAAAAAAATAGACTAGTCCGTTCTTTTTATTTCATTTAATAGTGATACGGAAATCGGTCATCAATCCAGACTATTCACCAGTATCTTGACAAACGTTTACTGAATCTTGTCTCAAATCCTCATCGCAATATTATTGATCAACTCACTGCATTAGCGCCTACGATTATTCTTAATTGAATATTTTGATTTGAAATATGAACACTCAGTAGTAATATTGTATGTATTTTTATGGACGTTATCATCAACTCTAGTTTTTTGTGTCTTATTCATAAATCTAAATATTTCAATATAAGATTCTAAGAAATAAATAAAACTATTAATTGTTTGTGTTTTTTCTAACTTTTTTCTATCAA
>CAJNSZ010001130.1:0-34873 GCA_905329745.1 Rotaria sp. Silwood2 | reverse complement strand
ATTCAAAAGTCATTTACGCAGGAAAAATGCCATTAAATTTCGTTAAATATCGAACATTCATTAAAAAACAGCATAAAATTTTTAACGAATTTTTATATGTGATTTGTCTTCGAATGAAAATTATTTCATTATATATCGTTATATAGAGCAGTATTTTCACACATTTTCCTGCGTAAATGTTATTAATGAGTTTGCATAAACATGTCTAAGTTAACGAAATTTAACTGATGAAATCTTTAAATTTCTTACCCGTTTTTACGAGTGAAATAAGTTAATGCGTTTTTGTGTACTCAAAAAGTGAGTACACTCTAGAATCGGTCAGTATGTCCGGCCGTTTACACGATAACTTTCGAAAGGAGAGTCCGATCAAGATGAAATTTTCTATACAGTTCAGTCTTTACAATATTTCGATCGAGTTCAAAGATGAGAAGGATCAGCCGAGCCGTTCCTGAGTTATTGCAAAAATACCCATTTTTTCCTGTAGCTTCCTATGGAAAAATCTACCCATCGCCGCTTTCGTAAAAGATTTTTCCTATCATAGTCAAATCAAACCCCAACTATTATATACCATTCGATAGAGAATTTCAAGAGCTACAAAATTATATATAAAACATGAGGAAACAGGAAGACTATCTCACCCATCGCAAAGATAAATAGGGAAGAATCGGTTCTGTTTTTGTGTACGCTCTAATTGATCAGCAATTCGAGCTATATCTTTCGACCATAGAGATGATAATCGAAGGTTTTCTGGGGCAAAGAACTAGAATCTGCACTAAACTTGGTTCGAAGCCCCATTGGTTGAATATTGACCAATAGAAATCATGTTATAGGAAAAACGCCTTTCTGAGGCTAAATGAAGTCGAACAGGTGAAATTGGAGGTGTATACGCTCCTAAGTCTAACGGTTGAACAGTAGGCAATGGAATTCAAGCGTTTATAGAAAAGGTTTGCCACGCAAATTTTTATATCCCGACATTCTAGGATGATCGATTTGTCTCATTCACTTTTTGAAGTACACATAACTCTCGAATATAAATCCGAGATTTCCACATTTATTTATATTTAAAAATGTCTTCTGGAGGACACTAATGTTGAACATATTTTGACGATTCGAGACGAATCCAAAAATAACTCATCTAAAAAAAAATTAGTTTTAACTTTCTATGACAGTTTCAGCTGACTTGAAATTTCATCGTTGACTACAAATGAAAATGCAATATTATTCGAGAAGTTCTTTTTCTTCTTTATCGATTTGTAGAGACGTGAAATAAGCACAGGATAAGATGTAGATAATGATAATTTTCTCGAGATTTCTGAAATCAAAATTAACCTTTTTAAACAGAATTTATATTTTGATCAATCACTGATCCTCTAATGTGTCCAAGATATCTTTCATATCAGCGTCCTCTTTATAGTGAATCTTCACTCTTATCTTAAGGATATTTTGAGAGCAAGTTTTTTTCTTCGCATCTCTTAAATAAGAAAAAAGTCAATGTTTTATTTTATTTTCTTCTCTTTACAAATTTTATCCATTCATTCTAAGTTTAGTATGATATGATACTATTTACAAAAACTAATGTTTATTATATAAGTTTAATAGAAATGTTGAGAAGTATTTTTTTTTACAAGTATTTATAATTAAATAATTGGTTATAATGAATTTTCATCATTAAGTATTGTTGCAATGATTCTTTGTGTGTAAAACAGTTTCTAAAGCAAGATTAACAAATGAAAACTAATCGCTAATGACCTTAGATAAGCTAAGTTTATTTTGACTTAATTTATTTGAGCTAGATTTTTGTAATATCATTTTATAATTTGAGTTCTGATTCATTTTTCATGACTTAGTTATAAGTTAAATTTGAAAATCTGAGTTTGATTAACTATTTATTAGAAACATTCTTGGCTATGAACAACTTAATCATTATAATATAGAAAATAGAAGAACATATTATGCGAAACACTGAAAATATACTTTCATATTTGAGGAATAGAATAAATTTTTATTAAAAATTAACTTTTTGTTTTCATATGTAGTTTATTTTGATAGATTTTAGGACAGTGCACTACTGTTTTGAAATTAATCCTTTGAGAATGGAATTCTTTTTTTTTTAATAAAAAAAAACACATGTTTCAACCTTTTTATTTTATTTTAACTCAAAATAACTATATAAAAATCTTATGATAATCAAAAAAGACAATGCTACAAGAAGCATATCTTCTTCTTGTTTTTTCTGTGAAAGGAATATGCATTTCATTGTCAAAATAAAGGACAGTTTTTGGTAATGCTAGTTTACATATATTTTCAGAAGAAAGTCTTCCACGATTGCAACTAAAACCATGTAGTTTCAGTATGATAATTTATCCTAAACTAAATGATTATAGCAAATAAATGAGTTAAAAACAGATATATTTAGGAAAATAAATAAAAATTCAAAGCCAGTTTCTTTTAGATTTACGATCAAGTTTGTAGCAGAATATTCTTTAGAACAAAGGATATTTGATAAGAATTTATATGAGAGAAACGAAATAAGAAATGACAAATATGAACATAGAATTTTCATACTTTTAATACGGAAAACCTGACTTGTTCATTCTCTGTTAAAAAAATAAATTAATATTATAACGTAAGAGAAAGAAATTTTTTAAATTGAGAAATATTCTCATTTTCGTTTCTAACTTTTCAATTTATTTTATATATCATTCTAAAGTATTGATAATAAAACTAAAGCACGAATGTTCAAGACTAAAATTCGATCAGTATTATCGTATTATTTGTGATACTAATAATAAAATCAAGAAAGAATAAATGTGTACTTATTATGTATCTTTATTTTATTTGATAGATACTTTTACGCTTAAAATAGTTTGAAGATGTCAAAATTCTTGACGAATCTTTTGTTTAAATAAAATGAAACATAGAAAAAAACAAGAGATATTGATTTAGTACGTAAGCTGATTATAATCATAATTAATCAAAATTTTGTCAGACATTACATGTATGATGGATTTTCGTAGATGATGCTTAGATTGATACCAATCATGGAAGAAAGTTCATCATACATGCAACCAATAATACTGTATGAGTAATAATTTGTATGTTAGATAACATATTTAACATATTTTTGATAAATTACTGCGTGAAAAGTCGTTAAAACTTGTCTCTTTTAACAATAAAAATTGCATTAGAATTTCGAAATACGTTTAAATGTATTAATTTTGTGTACTTTTAATGCCTGTATACGATCAAATTTGTAACATATTTTATCGTAAAATTTCTAACAAATTCTTACGCCACATGTTTTTGTTAAACTGGCAAATATTTTTACATGAGTATCGTGCAAAAACATAAACACGATTTTATCTCGAAATATTATTATACAAAAAAAAAAGTTCCCATAAGTGACTCTTACGGTCATCAGTAATACATCCAGGATTTTTCAGTATGCTTAATCTCGGATCTCGAGTATGGGATCTAACGGGTGTCCCAGATTAAATGATCCTCTCCGTATTTTGCATTTTTCTCCCTTATGATTTGGCATCAAAAAAAAAGTTTTTTTATAAAAAGATTTCTCGTCAAATTCTTTACAAAACGTATATGTTTTTTTATTTTAAATAGTCTCCATTATTTTGAGACATACCATACAATCGATTTGTCCAAGAGTTATAACTTTCAAACACAACATTTTTTCGAATTTTTTTTACAGCATGTTTTAATTCTTGGATCAACGTTGTTTTGGATGTCACTATATTCCAATCGATAAACTTTACAAACTCATCCCATATACAGTAATCCAATGGATTAAGATCAGGACTATTGGGTGGCCAATGGTCTTTATCGATAAATTCCGGAAAATTGTCATGGCACCATTGTTGTGTTAATCGATGAACATGTGGTTTAGCACCATCTTGTTGGAATGTCCAGTCATTTCCGAAGACATGATTTCCATATCTAAGGGCCACAGAAAGCACCTCTTTAATGTATCGCTCATGGTCGACTGTACCTTGTTCAAATATCACCAAAGGAGACACACCTTTTGAGCAGACACCAAGCCAAACCATGACCTTCTGAGGAAATTTGTTCTTCTGATGAATACCACCTTTTTCATTAGCTTCATCACGATTTACCGCCCAAATGCGATCGTTTTGGGTATTATAAACACCATCGATGTCGAACATCTTTTCATCAGAAAACAGAATTTTCAATGTTTCCTGCTTTCGAAAATTTGTTCGTATCCAATTAGCAATTTTTTTTCTTTTTTCTTTATGCTCCTCGGTAAGTGCTGGTTCGATCAAACATTTATATGGTCGGCAGCCAAGATCATCCTGAAGAATGCGTTGAGCACTTTTTCGGGACATACCAAGGTCGAATGCAAGTTTTCGAGTTGAGACTTTACCTTTTTGCAGCTTCTTCTTGACCTTCTTTATAGCTCCTGCAGTTCGAACTGTACGTGGAGGACCTGGTGGTGTTGTCAGATTGATAAAACCAGCTTCATCAATCATTTTACACCATCTTTTAATAGTTGTTAAACCAAGTACACCATTCAAATCATGGAAAATTTTCGTGGGATAATCACCATTTTGATGTTTCAAGGTCACCAATTTTTGTAAATCTTCACTTTTCATTATCAAAGAGAAAACTTAAATTTTTTCCAGAAAAAGTAAAGAAATTAAAAAATGGGGATTGAAACAATTTTCCAGGATTTATCGATAAAGATCATTGGCCACCCAATAGTCCTGATCTGAATCCATTGGATTACTGTATATGGGATGAATTTCAAAAGTTTATTGATTGGAATAGAGCGACATTAAAGCAACACTAATCCAAGAATTAAAACGTGCTGTAAAAAAAATTCGAAAAAATGTTGTCTTTGAAAGTTGTAATTCTTGGACCAATCGATTGTATCGTATGTCTCAAAATAATGGAGACTATTTTAGATAATAAAAATATCTACGTTTTGTAGAGAATTTGACAAGGAATCTTTCTATAAAAAAAAATTTTTTTTTCTATGTCGAATTATAGATGAAAAAAATTCAAAATACTAAGAGGTCCATTTAATCTGCGCCACCCGTTAGAAATGGTACTCATTCCTGTAATTCTTGATTGTAGCGTCATTGAAAGTTTCTTTTGCAAGTTACAAACAACTATCATTCGATTTTTGAATATTCAAGACTGGTCGACTAATGAAACCTTGTGCGTTGTAAATGTAATTTTTCACTGTAAGTAGAGCATATGCTAACTGAGTTATTTTCTTGAAGAAACTGTGTTCGGGAGCGAACAAAAGCATAAATTATATCTACTGTTCTTATCATTCATAGTTATAAACAGTAGAGTTAAGGCATTAGCATGGTGTTAAGTTGTATGTTTAGTTCTAGTTGTTTTAGAACTTGTTTTATTACAGGTTCTAGATACACACATAACAATTTTACACACTAACTGAAAACTACTGAAAGACGTGTCATTCATATAAATTAAAGAAAAAGAGAATAAAGAGAAAAGAAGACGAGAACTAGGAAAAGACAAAGAGATAAATAAAGAGAAGAGAACACGAAGAAGATATATCAAGAGGATAATATGATCTTGTGTGTTAACATGGATCAGAACACGTGGTGTATGAATGTGGTGTAATGATTATTTTTCGTGAGGTTTTCATTACGTGCAAAGAAAACTCGTAAAAATTAGATATTTGTCGCAACACCAACAAATCTTGTTCAGGCCAACCCTGTAGGATAAGTCTTGCATTCACACACGTCTAGATCAATAGTCACTATTAGATTACTATTAACGCTAACTACGTAGTAGTAACTTGTTTCACTCAACTTGGGAACATTGTTACTAAGGTGATCATATTTCATGTTGTTGTTTGCCATGTATATGTTAACAGAAATCGTCTAACATTCCTCTTCTTATCTCATTATGAATTAGCATAAATCCTTTCATTAGAGGGTTAGCGACGATCACGTCGCGCTATTTGTTGTGATATTGATTCGGTGAAAGCCTCTTCTTCAATGGTGTCTTCACTGCGTTCTGTCATAATTAAAGCTTACTGGCGTTTATTACCGCTTCTAATTCTATCATTTATCATTGCTTATGTTGACCGAAATAATGTTTCATTGGCTAAACTTAAAATGATCAATGATTTGCCTTCATTTCAACATCGAACAGAAACTATATTTGCTCTCGGTCAGGCAGCATTTTTTATTGGCTATTTACTTCTCGAAATTCCTGGTACATTATTAGTTGAAAGATGGAGTGC
Organism: Rotaria sp. Silwood2; assembly: GCA_905329745.1. Lineage (NCBI taxonomy): Eukaryota > Metazoa > Rotifera > Eurotatoria > Philodinida > Philodinidae > Rotaria > Rotaria sp. Silwood2. The sequence goes on along the minus strand of CAJNSZ010001130.1, from coordinate 28,617 downwards.
GCGCAAATGGATATGTCGTATCATGATTACTTGGGGTATTTTAGCTTCATTAACAGCAATCGTTACGCAGCCGTGGCATTTTTATTTACTTCGTTTTTTTCTTGGTCTTGCCGAAGCTGGCTTCTTTCCAGGTGTTATCGTCTATTTAACTCATTGGTTTCCAGCACAAGCAAGAGCTCGAGCAATTTCTCTATTTCTTATTGCTACTCCAATTGCTCAGTTCATCAGTCCGAAAATATCTTATTATATTCTTCGTATGGATACCATCGAAAATGGTATCTACTATACAACATTCTTTAAACTTAAAGGTTGGCAATGGATGTATATCGCTTGGGGTGTACCATCCGTGATACTCGGTATTGTTGTTTTNGTTGAGTGATGAAGGGTGTCGAGTACTGGAAACAGAATTAGCTCTTGATTTAGCACATCGACAAATCGCTGGTGGTCATATAACATTACTACAAGCTTTACATCATAATAAAGTACTTCTTCTTGCCATTGCTTATTTTTTTATTGTAACAGGTAATTATGGTGTGGAAATTTTCTTACCAACAATTCTTCGCGATTGGTATCATCCAAGTGATGGTATTCTTACATGGCTATTAATGATTCCACCATTTGGTGCTCTTATTGGAATGTTAGTAATTGGATTTAGTTCAGATAGAACTAAAGAACGACGTTTTCATGCTGCTATGCCTATTCTTATCGGTGCAATTGGACTTGGTTTAACATTAATTCAACAGCAACCGCTATTTACAATGATTATTCTTTTTACAATAACATCCATTGGTACTAAAGCTTATTTACCAGCATTTTGGTCACTACCAAGTTTGTTTTTAAGTGAATCAGCCGCTGCTGGTTCTATTGGTCTCATTAATTCAATTGGTAATATTGGTGGTGGTGTTGGACCTATTCTTTTAGGCGTCTTCAAAGATCGTACTGGATCATTTTTTCTTGGTATTCTCTTTTTATCTATATCGATGTCTTTGGCATCGATAATTATTATGGCTCTTCGTTTCGATCGACGTCATCAACAAGAACTTGATAAAAACACACAACAACTAACTATGTCAAACACAAACGATGAGTTGATTATCAGTACAGGAGAAGCAGAAGAAAGTACGACACTCAAAGAATCTCTAGTTTTGTAGAACTATCAAGAAAAAATAAAATATTGACTTCTACCCTGATAATATGATTTATCTCAAAATCAAAAGGTATAATCCTCATATAAAACAAATTCTTCTGTAAGCATATTTTTTACGTATCGTTAGTTGAGTGTTTAATGAGCACATCTAAATAGGCATGCACCAAAAGGTTGTGGGTGTGGGGTGAGGATGGGGGTGCATGGAGTGAATGTGTGTGTATGTACGTGTGGGGTTGGATAAATTGATGAAAACACTTATACAAACACCCACACCCAAGGGAGAAAAAGTGGATCGTGGATCCTCATGGATCCTTGTGGATGCTGGTGAATGCTGATAGCACCTGATGAATTCTAGAATAAGTCATTTGAAGTATCCCAAAAAGAAGATGGAAACAGCTGAGCATAATAGATGCAAGAATCCATTAAAGTCCAAAGAAACTAAATGAAAAAAAGAAAAAAAAGTCACTTCAGCATTTGTGACGAAGAAGAAAAAGGAGATCCACGGCACTGAAATGCTTATGTGTCTCAGTATCTTTTGGCGTATCATGCTCGATTGTGCGCATTTTTAGGACCCATCACGATCTACGCTTCCTCCATCGATCTCGTAGTATTTTTATGCGTAGTGGTTTCTTCTACATTCTGGTTGTCTCTGATATTTTGTAATGGATTTTATCGAATTATAGTTAATTATGGTAGGTTATGGCAACGTTGGTACACTTCGATAAACCTATGCTACAGTCTATTAGGATCCATGAATCCATCAGGATCCTTTTTTTTCTCGATTGGCATCAGTGTACCAGAACTTGACTCAATTTGATACTCTTGTCTCTATCCTGTTTTTCCTTTAGAAACTCTAAAAGGATCTGTTATGATCCTGAATCTGAAGATTCTTGTCATGTTTTATTCAAGACTCTGCTTCGAGTTTTAGTCACATCAGTTTACAGAACACTTGATTGTGAAAGAGGAGCTTTCCAAGAACCTTTTCAAGCTCCTACTAAGATTTTTTGTTTATTTGAAAATAAAGGATCTTACTTCGATTCACTCTCAGTCCTACTCAGGACCTTGGCAGAAATAACAGAAAGAATGTTGGTTTGATTTTATCAAAGTTTTACCAGGATCTGTTCGGAATCTTTTCACCATCATCCTCTCCAACTTACAGTTAGATCAGACGAGGATCTTACAAAGAATAATACAAGAGCAGTGAGAACACTCAACTGATGAATCCTGCCAACGTTCAATCAGGATCCTATCTCGTTTTTTACGTGATCTTGTTATGAAAATCTCTTCTAACCATTTCCAGGATCCCATTCAGATCTCTTCATGGACACACATTTAGGATCCTTTCTAGAAAAGATTAAGGGCGGTCACAATCTTCCTGAGAAATTATCAAGGCTGAACGAAGATCTTTACAATTTTCGAGTAGTGTCACATATCCAAGATTTTGGAGATGCCACTGCATCTCCCGCTGGAGATGCGGCATCTCCCGCGGGAGATGCAGTGGCATCTCCAAAATCTTGGATATGTGACACTACTCCATGGAACCCCCTTACCTGTCGGATTTTATTGTCATATAATCCTTGAAAACTCATTACAATGAAGATTTTAATATCTGTTTAACTGTTACATAAACTTTTCCTTTAAAAAGACTTACAGCAAGAGACAAGTACTTCAGTGAAAACTTCTAATGAATTTTGTTCATTCGTGTTAAATTATTTTAAAAAACTACTTTTTCATTAAAACTCAAATCAATAAGTGATAGTAAAATTTCATAAATAATCAATCTATTGAGTTTAATATTTGATTTTTCGAATATTTCTTGGAATAATATGTATTTGTACAAATTGTAAATACAAGTTAATAGTTCAGAGAGAACTTAAAATGCCGATCGCTTAAGTGCAATTAAATGATTTAGTACAGTTTACTGCGGTAAAGTAATCGATCTGTAAACTGTAGACCTAGTGATCAATACTCTGTGCATTCATTTCTCCTGTTTTCTGCCTAGAAAACCTTGCAAAGATTCCGTCAAGAAAACGTATAACATCGGTAAAGAATTTAAATGTAGTCCTGCGAGATGCAACCAGAATATATTTTTGCAATTGGATATCATTGAAATGCTAACGAAATCCTGACATAAAATTAACGAAAAGGAGCTCGGAATGCTTTTAAGATCTTGTTCTAATCCTAGCAAAATCGTTGTTGCTTCGTGGCTGCACGTTTCTCTAAGGATTTATCGCTTTGTTAAAATACTCCTTATTAAAATTGTTTTGGTAAACAGCTCAGGACCCAGTGAAAACTGTGTTTTAAGTCTTGTTCAAATTATGGAATTCTGTGACTACATAATTTTTTCAAGATTTCGCAGCTTCTTGGATGATTTCTGGTTGCAAAACAGTAATAAATTCTTCACGATTTCGATCGAGTTCCAATTCAAATCGTCTCAGCACCTTAAAACTTCGTGGAGACACCTTTTTCAGATATTCTTGTTTCCTTAGAAAAAAGCTGTTAGCGCAATCCCTTGCGGGATTAAAAATGTGAAACACGATGGATCTGCTGCTACTAATTAAATGGAAATCGTTTTGTTCCATTTCTTTGCAATCCATTTGTAGCGAACCTNTGTGAACTCAATGAGACATCAGATCAACCAAACCAAGTTAGAGTTTGATGACTTCACTCAGATAAAGATGTTTTTAAGCTGCACATCCTCATCCTCAAGTCGAGCAGAAAATTCTTCATTAATTTATTATCTGAATATATTTCATATGAACTTAAGCAGGGGTAGATCATGATGTCCATCGGCAAATGTTGTCAATAATAGTTTATCGAAATAAGAGTAAGAGCATTGGAAAGACCTCTTCGAATTACACTTATAGCCAAAATATCTAATTGATTGATAGCTCTCTCGAGGAGAAAAACTATATTCACTTAATTCTAATACACAATTAAATACAACAAATGGGGTAGATATCTACTGATTATAAAAACGAGGAAGAGAATATGCAAACTTCTTTTTTTTGTTGTTAGATCGAGTTCAACATTTTACGTATATGATAACTATGTTAGGTCGAAGCAAACCAGTTTTCAATAAAAACTAGCATTGAAGTCTATGTTGGAAGGTTTGATTATTAAGCTCGATAACCTGTATATTTTTTATAATGAGATCAATTGAAACTATTGTTAATATGCTTCACAAAAATTGCGTCTTTGTCGTTCGAACCAAACCGACATGATTTACTAATTTATCCTATGGGGGTAAATAAGAGACCCATAATTAGCCTATCGTTATTTATAACGTGAAGTTGACGTGGTTGATGAAATGCCGATTTTGTTTAATGTACTGACCCAACCACGTAACTCACACTAAGCGAAGATGATTGAATTTCAAGAAAATCACGAAGCTGACAGTTGAAGAACCTATTGTTTGTTTTCTACAGAGTTTTTAAGCCATCTTTGGATTATGCAGCCCAATTGTTCTTGTGCATTTTTAATAAAATGGCTAACTATGTTATCACGGAGCATTTTCAAAATTCTGACAAGATAAGCTAATGTAAATTGATTCACGATTTTTCTCACACAAGTAACTTTTTTCCGGAGCACATAAATAAACTGCTGATCACATTTCAATCAAAATATGTACCTCTAAAAATTTAGAATAGAGAACAATTCAAATTTTTATTGATCTTTCTGAACAACTCCAGATGACTATTTCTAATGGTGAAAAAAAGCAACTAGTAACTAAGATTTTAGGCTTTTCTAATGAAGTAACTTGGATGAAGGCTGCCGAATTATAAAAAACTCAGTCTTTTGAACGATGAATTCTCTTTCATACATCACCAATCTGATCAATATTTTAACATTTTCTGGAAAGCAATTCTTTGTACTCATTGGAATTCAGAATTTATTTTTCTGATAGATTATTTCGTACGTGTACAACGCAAGTAGTCGACAATAAGGTTGTAACACCATATCAGCATATGGTGTGATAGCCTAGTTTCATATCAAATGAAGCTCCTGTTTCTTTAATGGCTATCATAACACCATTGAAATTCAACGTACTTGTGGTCATTTAAACGAACCAAAATCTACGGGCTATGTGTTCCATCGATCAACGCCGTTTCTTTTATTTTAACAGTTGCTTTTCAATCATATTTTCGATTCACATTTTTTTTCACATATCCCATTAAAAGCAATTGAAAGCTCAAGTTGTATTGAATCTTTCAAATCAATTTTCTAACATTATTGCCATCTAAACAGTGTAACCTAGCGCAGTATCGAATATTAACATTGATGACGCCTGAATTGACCTAATTTCCACAAAAATGAACATAATCTCGTATGAAAACTAAAATTTTATAGTCAAATTATTCGAACAAGTACCTTTGTTTTTCAATAGTCTGACAAAACGAAATTCGTAGTATTAAAGAATTGAAGTAGATTTTTTCATTGTAAATGCGATTTGATAGTGAAGAACAAGAAAAGTAAGTTACTCATCCAATATAAATACTGATTTTGTTTTCTTTTAAAGGGTGTAGGTTTTCGATTATTTCATACCGACAGCCATACCCAAACGGAATTCATCATGTACCAACAAATGATCTTGTTCACAGCATCGAAAGTTGGTCCCACAGAAACTATAGAATAAGCCGCTCTTTGAAGATTGTAGAGCTTTTCACGCTGCATCTTATGGTATTTTTTTTCTTAAAACAACGTATTCAGTGATTGAAAATTGAAATGAGAAACACGACTATTTAATGTGCCCCACCGTTACTTCGTTATTGCATATGATTAACAACCATAGCTCTATCATATCTTACGTTTTAATCCCACAAGGATTGTACTAACAGATGTTTTTGCCGTATTGATTTTTTGATCTTCTCTTTTTTCGAAACGTTTTATTTCTTCGTATTCTTTCTACGTCGTTTTTCTCGATTAAGTCGTGTATACATCTGGTGCAATGGCAAAAAGACAGCATCATATATTTATTTCCGTCTTTACTGTATAATGAGAAAAAAAACGATTCGAACAATATTCATCAAGATGTTATAAATAGTTCTACGAGAGTTTCTTGACACTGAGAATGTTGAATCCCATGAGTCATAGAACAAGTATGTTGCCAAGGTTTTGTTAGGACTCAAACAGTAGTTCACGTAGTGTCATTTGGTTTCATTCTTAAGCCCATCGTGAGCGGAGAAATATTTGTGAGCAGTTAATAAAAAGTACCTACTCTTCTCTAGTTTCAATTCGGAGTGCCTTCCAATCACTTCTATACAAGTAATTACGTATATAAATATGTATCATTCAGATCTATATAGTGGAGTTTTTATTGAGAGATCCAATTTGTGAATGGGTCCCTGCATTGTCATTCCCATAACAGCTGATAACTGTTGGTCACCAATAAAGAACTAGTGTCAACATGGACTACTGATGCTATCTACAAGAGAAAACTTATCGTTTGTTTTATTGACAAAGGAAGTCTATTATTGTGTCCATATCTACTTTTTAAAACAAGCAAAATTAGTTCTATAACGATAAAAAATATAACATGCCCGGCAGACGAACATTGTCGGATACAGTCGTAAACGGCGATGAAATGACATAGTAAGAGGCAGATGTTGAGAAGAGAATGTTAGTACGACTACCGAACCGATTCATTTGGTTCCGAGCGACGTAAGTCGTCGAACTCATACGTTTAATTGATCGCGCCACTGGATCGGGTTGCGTTGGTATTAGATTAGCAGGTACAATGTACGCACGGCCAATGGACTTTTCTAACTGTAATGGTAGAAGACCTCTCTTGCCGAGCGGAGCCGATATGCATAAATCACCGTTGGGTTTCCATTGAATTGTTGTACCAAGACGTTCAAAGATCATATCACCATAAATTGAGACAAGCACAGGAATGTCACTTAATTGAAGATGAATCTTTGATTGACGGAAAAGATTGGATAGTAAAAGAACATCAACACCACCGTACCAGTCGGTAAACCGGGTTGGTGATCCGATAGCTAGCCAACATCTGTCTTTATAAATAGAAAAACTCTGCCCAAAACGATCATTTTCTTGTATGCCCGAGAGAGTAAGGATGAGGCGAGGTTTAGGTTCGAACGAGTACACGAATAGTTTACCCTTGTCGGCTGGTGCACTGATCATGAGAGCTGGATAGGTTGTACTGTCGATACACGATGGCGGAATAATTTGAAGTGAAAAGCCAAATTTCGATTTCGCTGTTTCACCCCAAATGGTATACGATGCATCAGCAACAGTGAGTTCATCATCCGATATATGATGATCCGAGCTTAGGAAAATCCACACAGCTCCTTGTTGTGGTTGATTATAACCGTTCGGTTGAGCATACGGACTGGTAATGATCAAATCAAGTCGATTATCATTATCGAGATGTGTCGTATATAGATTGAATCCTATCGCGTCATGTTCATTCACTCCATAAATACGCATATATGGTTGAGGTTGAAGACCTTGTGCACCACCGGCAAATATAAATACTGCTCCACGAAAGCCGAATCCATGTGATGGACTGCTGACGACCAGATCGTCAAATCCGTCGTTGTTCCAATCAAAGCGAGCCAATGCTGAACCGAATCGATCACCATCACATTCTGGCGAAATAAGTGTTTGATCGGCAAGTCTTTCAATAATCGAAATTTGACGCTCGGGTACGAGAGGACGATCCACTTGACCATAGATAATGAACACTCGACCACCTTGTACACATCCGAGTACATAATAATCGGGTGCTGACACGACAAGATCGGTAAGTCCATCACCGTTAAAATCACCAAAGAGTGTTGCATGGCCAAATGCGGCATAACTTTGATTCGAAATGAGTCCACTCGGAATTTCAGTGTTGCCAAATGTCGACGATAACGGAAGAGAATTATCTGAAGAAGGTAAATAGTCTGAAGGTGCTGATCGAACGTACAATGTCAATTCTTGCTGTTGTTGATGTGTGATATGGTAAGGAATAGCACAATTCAGATAGTATGGATTATTACCGATCAATGTACAAATATTTGTTCCATGTTCGTACATTGCAATAATCTGATCCCAGTATCGAACTGTCAGTTGAGCCATATTTTGCAAACCACCGTAGTAGTATTCATGCACTTGATCGAGTAAGAAACTATTATTGCGTAAGTATGTGGGATATTGAAGGCCAAGAAGAAGGGCATCAGCAAATCTTCCAACGAACATAACATTAGAACAGGTTTGAACACGTGTCGCGGTAGCATCGTTTTCAAGTGATGAGTTATAGGCAATAGCATATTGTGCATAGATCTCTTCGAGTTCGTTACTTGGAATAAACCACTTGTTGATGAGTCCTATGAATCATAGAGAGATTATTTTTTTCAAAAGTATTATTTTTTATCTTTTACCAATATAACCAATGGGTAACTCGTAATTAACAACACTATCTCCGCCTGTATCATCACTTGAATGTGCCATTTCTCGATTGCCATTAAAACTCTCCCAGGCTGTTGCATCGATAAATCCATTCGGGCAGCCTGTTAAACTTCCATGCCACACAGCATCAGCTATTTGATGGGAGGCCGCGCCAAGTAAGAATACAAGTAATTTCTGTCCATTGACATCGTTAGGTTGTAGTGGTGGTGGATGCCGATCACGCATATATTCAATAGCAATTTTCATAAATGGATACCTAAATTGTAAACAAGACAATAACTATTATGAAAACAAACGATCGATTTTTCTTACCAATGGGTATCTTCGGCCACTTGATTTAAACTACCTGCATAACACAAATTATTGTACATAACATCAGGATATGGAGATCCTCCTTGCAATGCATCTTGATGTTGAAGAACATATTGTCGATAAACAGGCTGATGTAGCCAGAGATCTTGAGCGCGATGTGAAACTTCAATGTGTGTCGTAATACCACATCCGAACACGACGAACGGTAATGAAAGAGCAAAAAAAACGAAATTAACCGGCATGCTATTATTTGGCACTTAATTTTTCTTCTATTTGTTTCACAGGAGCGCGTTTCTTATAACAATGATTTGATGATTGATATTAGCAGGTGGCTATGATTCTCACAAATCAACGATCAACAGTAAAATACATGTTTGATAAAAATCCCATCGTATGCTCTAAAACACTACTACCGAGTACGAGCTTTGAAAATTAAATAGATCGAAAGATATCTAACAGGACAAAGATAAAAGGAGCAACCGTTCTTATGCCAGCTGTCGAAGCTATACACAGATACAGCACAATACCGAACAAGAAGTAATCAAGAGAATATGAGAGAGTAGAAACAATATATAGATCGAACAAGAGTAAACCAAATGAAATTCACCAAGGGACAGACATTAAGGTATAGCGTGTTAACCAATTCTCTTCACAGAAATTGAAGAAAGGAACGAAGAAATAAAAAATGTTCAACAAACGAATTTTGATCACCCAGTTGCATAGTTTCATAAAGTCTCATTGACAACGCTTGATTTATCTGTCAAAAAGTGTCGCTGTCGTATATACTGTTCGATTTTTTACAATTTAATTATTTACAGATGAAGTGAAGGATATGCTTTTCTTGCAACATTCAATGCTCGACCTGCAGCAATATTGTTTTAATCATGAAGGCTTGCTCGAAACATTCTTCTTGCTCAGACGAGATTCCTCAAGTGACCATTATTTCACTTTGTCATTGTTATGGATGTGGATGTGAATGCGAATGTATATTCGGAGGTGGTTGCGTGTGTGACTAAATTGATGGTGTACACCAACCCCCACCCACACTCTTCTACGAATTGCTTAGTCAATCCAACCAACACAATGTTTTTTCCTAACCATAGTGAAGAAGTAGTTCTGATAACACCTTGTTGAATCTTTATTGAAGTTGGGAGAAACTCGAAATAACATAGTATTTTCTTAAATACACTCACTTCGATTTAATGCAAAATATCAAGTGATTCGCTGATATTTTATATTAAGAAACCGATTGATGACTACTGATCTTTTTTATCAATCTTATGGATAAAATAACGAATTTTAGCTTAAATTAAAGTTAAGAGAAATGATTCATTCCAGGCTTGTTATATTTAGTATTTTCTCGTTATCAGCGCTGGTCTAAACTGACTCGAGCGGACTAAAGCAGCCAGTAGATCAGTAGATACTTGTTCACTTTTCTCATCCTTTAATAGTTGAATCAAGTCCTCGAATACTGATATGGTTTGCACCTTCTCTTGTTCACTCATACACACTTATCCAAGGTAAAAATGTTTCATCTGGAGAAGTATTTTATTTCACTTTCTCAAACGCTTAGTTAATGAACTTGTGTTCAATTGCAGAAAAAAGTCTTTGAACAACGAACGTTCACAGAAAGAGAAGCGACTAAAGTCAAATAATTCCATTAGATCGGAGAAGAGAGAAGCCAAAAATGGTGATTATTGTCAGAACCTTCTACATGAATGCTTCTATGAGACTACAAATTATCTATTAATTTTACATATTGATTAACTGTTCTTCTGGTATAGATATGTTAAATATTCTACATATTTACTGTTTTTCATATTGTATTGACTTCAATATCTCTTATGTCTTTGCGAAATATCTGCTATACATAACAGAAAATACTAATAGATTTATGAAAAATTATAATCAGATTAATTCGATTTTATTTTGGATAGCATAAACTGATATTGAAGCAAGTTGTTAGTTTCTTCGGTATATTACGATACATTTTCGTTTTAAAGAAATACGTTGATGATTGCTCTCTCACAAAAATAGTCTTCAGCACAAGTAAAATATATTCAGGTTGTGAGAAAAATACAAGGGGAAAAAGGTGGATCCTAATTGATCTTGATAGATCTTGGTGGATTCTGATAGAACCTAATGAATTGTAGAATAACTCATTTGAAGTGTGCCAAAAAGAAGGGGGAAACAGCTGAGTCTAATAGATGCAAGGACAGATTAGAGTCCAAAGAAACTAAATGAAAGCAAGAAAAAAAGTGATTTCAGAATTTGTGACGAAGAAGAAAAAGTAGATCCAGGACACGGAGATGCTTATGTGTCTCAGTATCTTTTGGTGTATCATGTTCGATTGTGCGCATTTTTAGGACCCATCAAGATCTACACTTCCTCCATCGATCTTGTAGTATTTTTATAATTAGTAGTTTCTGCTATATTCTGGTTGTATTTGATATTTTGTAATGGACTTTATTGACTTGTAGTTAATTATGATAAGTTATGCCAACTTAGATACACTTCGATAAATCTCTGCTACAATCTATTAGGACCCATGAATCCACCAGGACTCGCTTTTTTCCTCCATTGACCTAAGTGTACTGAAATTAAGTGAATGTTCTACTCTAGTCTCTATCTTGTTTTTCCTTTAAAAAACTTAAAAAGATCTGTTAAGACTCTGAATCTGAAGATTCTTGTCATTTTTTATTTAAGATTCTGTTTCGAGTTTTTGTAACATTAGTTTGCAGGATACTTGACTGTGAAAGAGGAGCCTTCTAAGAATTTTTTCAAGTTCCTACTTAGATTTTTTAATTGTTTGACAATGAAGGATCCAACTACGATTCACTCTCGATGTTACTCAGGACCTTCGCAGAAATAAAAGAAAGAATTTTGCTTAGATTTTTATCAAATTTTTACCAGAATCTGTTCGGAATCTTTTAGTCATCGTCCTCTCCAACTCACAGTTAGATCAGACAAGGATCTTACAAAGAATACCACAAAAGCAGTGAGAACACTCAACAGGTGATTTCTGCCAAGGTTCAATCAGGATCGTATGTTGTTTTTTATGTGATCTTGTCATGAAAATCTCTTTCAACCGTTCCCAGGATCCTATTCGAATCTCTATAAGGATAAGCAATTAGAATTCTTCTTTGAAAAGGTCAAGGACGATCGCAATATTTCTGAGAAATTATCAAGGCTGATCGACGATCTTTATAATTTTCATTTAGAGTTTGCTCAAAGCTCGTTATTGAGGATTCTAAAAAGATTTATGACTGAGCTCTTTCAGGCTTTTGAAAAGGAATGATGAAATGGTTTCACCAAAATTTTAAGCAGCTCCTCCTTAAGGTCCTTCGAAGATTTTTGAGTCTTGGAATCCCAATAAATTACACTGCATAATAAGTAAAATATTAACAGCTACAAACAAAAAAGCTATTCAAGATTTCACCATGTTTTTTGTTTTAGCTCGGACAGAAACGCAACAGTTCAAAAACATGCCTGCATCTTATTCTGATATTCATTTGCATCTTTATGCAAGTGAATAGAAGAATTCTAGCAAAATCTTAGAAGATTTTTTTTCAAATCTTTTCAGGATTTATAGTGACTATGGTATGACATTCATGGCATGGAACCTACTTACCTGTTGGATTTTATTGTCACATAATCCTTGAAAACTCATTAAAATGGAGATTTTAATATTAGTTTAACTGCTACACTAACTTTTCCTTTCAAAAGACTTTTAGTAAGAGACAAGTACTTCAATGAAAATTTTTAATGCATTTCGTTCATTCGTGTTACATTTTTTAAAAAAATGTCTTTTTTATTCAAACTGAAATGATAAGCAATCAATGTGTTAAGTTTAATATTTAATGTTTCGAATGTTTCTTAGAATAATATGTGTTTATACAAAGTTCAAATAGAAATTAATAGTTGAGAGAGAATTTAACAGGTCGATGGTTTAAGTACAATGAAATAGTGTGATCCAGTCTAGTGCGGTAAATTAATCGATTTGTAAATTGAAGACCTAGAGATCGATACTCTATGCGGCCATTTCTTCTCTTTTCTGCTTAGAAAATCTTGCAAAGATTCCGTCATGCAATCGGATAACATCGGTAAAGAATCTTGATGAAATCCTGCGAGATGAAATCAGAAAATATTTTTTCAGTTAGATATCATTGAAATGCTAACAAAAGTCTGACAAAATTAATGGAAAGAAGCTTAGAATCCTTTTAAGATCTTGCTCTAATCATATTAAAATCGTTGTTGCTTCATAGCTGCATGTTTCTCTAAGGATTTTCCGCTTCTTTAAAATATTCCTTATTAGAATTGTTTTAATAAACTGCTCAGAACCCAGTGAAAATTCTGTTTTAATCTTGCTCAAATTATGGAATTCTGTGACTGCGCGATTTTTTCAAGATTTTTGCAGTTTCTTGTATGATTTCCGGTTGCAAAACAGTAATAAATTGTTCACGATCTTGATCGAATTCCGATTCGCATCGTCTCAGCATCATAAAATTCCGTGGAGACATCTTTTTCTCAGAGTTTCCAGTTCCCTCAGAAAAAACAGCGAACATATGCAGGGCCTTGTCAGATGTCAGAGAACTGCAAAAACTTCAGATATTTGGCATAAGGGAAATTCATCATTATTCATTAGATTCTATTGAGGTCCACAAAATTTCAGCAGGACCCACTAATTTTCACAATAATATGAAATAAATATGGAAAACATGAATATTGATGGATTCTATTAGATCGTATAGGTCGCAGAACCCATCAAGATGTATCAAAAAATTTATCGTCACTCATCTGAGTTTCAATCTCCAGCATTTCCATTCTCTTCCTTGTCAGAAATTTCACGACCTATTCTCTATCTTTCTACTTCGTTCCCAAGGATTCTAATCGATTAACATGAATTTCAATAAATCCTGGGATACATCACAACTGACTCTCTTTCCTTTGTAAATAGACTATTAAGAGTTGCAAAAATAGTACATGAAGATCACATTGATTCATCTAGAACATACTTTGGATTTTATATCCTTCTTTTATGAGTCTCGTTAATTTTCTTGGGTTTTGTGAATATTCAGAACATTAGCTTATGCCTGATGGGGCCTAGGATCCACCAGGAGCTGCTTTTCCCCTTGATACCTCTGCATACAAGCAAAGAAATTTAGCCTAAAAACTACTAGTAGACCAGAAAAAAATGAAGCCATCTAGCACAGGATTCGAACCCATGTCGCATCACACGCGCTATATTAATCACTCGGCTATATGCAAAGTCCTTGTATTTTTCTTCCTCTAATTTCATTCTTCACATTGTCTATTAAAATGTTGTTCTAGTGAGCATTCACAAATAATAATATAATGAAATACGATCAAATACACACTACTCACATGTCAACATGAATCAATATTATTTCATTTATTTAAGAAACTTATATCTTGTTTAATCACGAGCAGTACAAAACTACAAAATAAAATAAAAATGACATTTGCCATAGTATTTTTTTTAAAGTCATTAATATTATTAACAAAATGCTAGTTTTAAGGATAGAAGAAAATGACACGTTTATAGATCTATAATGGTATGCGGAAAAAAACACATTACAAAAGAGTAGGAAGTACGAATGAATGTAACAACTACACCCACCCCAACACCTTCCATTATAGCTCTAATGAACTTATTTGCAATATTCAGAGACAATGATATTCGTCAAATAGTAGCATGTGCTTTTGGATATATGTCTCATGAGCATATAGATAAAATTTTGCTTGAAAATATAATATCGGTATTGAACAGTGTGTGTAATGAGACTTTTCCTTATTCTAATAATGTTTTGAGCACACTAATTTTAAGTTATTGTTATTATGCATATATATAAAACGATATTGCTTTTGATCAAGATGATTTGAATTTATTTTCCACTTGGTTACAAATTGATACACAGAAAATTTTGAAAGCTGTTCTTACAGGATTTGCTCGCATTATTCAAGATACATCATTTCTATTTGAAATGCTTACTTTTGATTATTTGCAGTGCTATTATGCATTGATCGGATCAATAGCATCTTGACATATTTACGATGTTCAAAGAAAAAGTGACAATGTTGTCGTAAAGTTTATGGAAGAACATCCAATTCTTTTGTCAGTTTTTATGGTCGAATTATACAATCAGATTCGTAATTTTACTGCTAAAATATTATCGATGGTAGATAGAGGTTTTGATTTAGCTTTCGAATATCTTCAATATGTAAGTGTCGCTAGTTTTATCGCTATACATATGCCAACAGCATTTTGTGCTTTTATCAAAGATTGGAGGAATTGAGATAATGTAAAACGTGCATTATTTTCAACATAATTTTCCACAACGTGCTGTTTGTTTAACAATTCTATTTTTGTCGGAATGGTTAACACTCGACTTAAGTGACATGTTCATTGAAATTGTACGTGATGATTCAACTGTTCAAAACAACGATTATAAATGTATAACACACATTCATAAAATTACAGATCAAAAAGTCGTTTTAAATCTTTTGTTATCTTGTACGAAATCAGAATCAATGAATGTTCGATATATTACAGCTAAAACGCTTCTTCATCTTTCTTCATTATCTCTTATTTCATGTCAGCAATTTCAAACTATATTCAATGATCTTATGGATAAAGACAAAAACAAATTATTTGTTTTCTTAAAATAATAATTTTTAAGCAAGATTTATTTTACCTTGAATATATATTTGATGAAGAAAAAAACAGAAAAATATCTTTATTGCTGAACAATTTTTTTTTCTCGTTCTACAATGAAAATAAATATTAATTTTAGTCCTAAAAAGGATTTTGTGGATTTTATACTAAATAAAATATCGATTAGAATATTGTCGTACGACGGTGAATCCGCGTAAGATAAACAATATTTTGATGTAAATCTCTGTGATAATAATAAAGATATACGAAAGTCGAACATTTGGAATCGGGTTCGGTTTTAATTGTATTCATTTTCAGTTAATTAATAGAAGGATTTCAGGTTTGGCTATAGATAGATCTACACATAGTGAAATGAATAAGTCCAAACCGAAAGTCTGCAGGCATTTTTAAAAAAGTCAACAACATTCAGAAATATTCAAACCGAAACTTAAACACGCCTTAGAATGCTTCTAGCTTCGTCCATAGATGTCAAAAAATACGAGGTTTATTGTCCCAATATCCAACATTCTCTGAACTTCTTGAAATGTTTCCAAATCGAAATACATACCCAAACTATTCGTCTCCAACACCGAGTCAGAATTCGGAAGCGACGTATACCTAGATGAAGCTAAATATTTTATGTAATATCATCATCTTCGTTATCAAAAAATGACGAGTATTTTCAGTCTTCTGCAAGTATTGTTGTAAGAGTAATATCAAAAGAATAACATTCTACTTAACAATGTTGCATATCTTTGTTTATATCCGATTGAAATAACGAAAAAAATGATGATCTTTTACTTTTTAAAAATTCATATAACTAATGTAACAATATGTGATAAAATACANGCCACCCACACTCATACCCATTCCCACACACATACACCCTTAATGAAATTTGTTAAATGTCAAGTGATTTAGGCGGTACAAGACGTTTGCACTTGACCATGAGTCAAAGTATAAAAGAAAATTTTTCTTTTTTTTTTAAAATCGCAAATCCTATTAGATTCATCAGGGTTAAAAACCTATAAGAAAACGTAATTTTAGAATGATTTCATGAAATCATTCTAAAATTATGTTTCTGTCAGAGATGGGATCGGTTCAGGTTTTTCAACATTTAAACCGAACCGAACCGAAACCGAAAAATTGTTTAAGAATGCTAAACTGAACCGAAGTGAACCGAAAACGAAAGTTTTCAAACCGAACCGAATACGAATCTTTTCTAACCAACCGAACCGAAGCGAAACGAAAAATAATTTTTTTTAGAAGCTTACTATGGATAACTAAAACTAAATAATAGTCAGGTCGACTTGTGTTTCTTACTCCAAACGTCTTTCACCTATTATACGTCAATATATATATGTCCTTTTGTTTCACCATCATTGATTTTTAATTTACTCTTGTTCAAAATAGTTAAATTTCAAATACCAATCATAAAAACAGAAAAAAAACCTGAGAAGAAACAAATGTAAAAGCAAAAAAAACACATATACACAAAATATTTCAAACAGTTCCGAAATACCATTTGTTCTTGTTTAATTATGTTGGGCATTGAGTTTGCTATATTTTTGGAATGAGTTTTGAAAAATAGTATCATTCACTATTTCAGGAGATAATCTTGAACGTTTTTTGTTACGATATTTCCTGCCAAAGAAAATTCACGTTCGACAGCAGTACTAGTTGCTGGTACTACAAAACACGTTTGACAATTTTTGCTAAACGTGGAGATAATGTATGATGATGCTTCCGAAAATGTAATGGATTATACTCTTGATCAGCTGAAGAAGACGAGTTTGAGCTGCATGATTCGTTTAATTTATCTATTCCAAATTTTAAATAGTTGTACATCTCTGATTGATGTATTGCAGCTGTTGTTGTTGGTAAATCATTTTGTTCATCTTCTTGTTCATAATATTGCTGCATTATTCGAAGAGTTCTATTTACTATATCAGATGTTTTTCTTATTGATTTATTGTTTTTGTTCTTCAATTCTGTACCATTATCAAGTATATCAAACATAATCATTTCTTGTTTTATGTATTCTAAATATGAATTTCGTTGATTATCAGTACATTGTTTCATTTTTCTAGTTCTTGGATTGAGAAATAAAGTCATAAGATGAATAAGATGATAATCAAACATAACTTCCATCAATAATCTTCCATGTGTTCGAAAAAACAGGGTGGGTATGGGTGTGAGTGTGTGGGTGTAGGTGTAGGTGGATGTGGATGTGGATGTGGATGTGGATGGGTATGAGTGGGTGTGGGTAGACATGCACCGAACCCGGGAACGTACTGGGATTCCCTGGTCCGAATTCCCGGGTTCGGTGAATCCCGGGTTCGGTCATTCCCGGATTCGGTAATTCCCGGGTTCGGTCATTTAGAGTACCTTTCGGTCCTTAAGTTCTACTATTGGGGGTGCCCTTGGGTCCTCAAGCCCTACTATCAGGGGCACTCTTGGGTCCTCAAGTCCTACTATTGGAGGTACTCTTAGGCTCTCAAGTCCTACTATTTAGGAGTACCCTTGGACCTTCAACTACTACCATCAGAGAATACCCTTGGCTCATCAAGTACTTTTATTGGGGAGCGGGGGAACCTTAGATCCTCAAGTGCTACTATTAGAAGTACCCTTGGGTCCTCCAGTTCTACTATTGAGGGGTATTCTTAGGTCCTCAAGTACTACCATTAGGGGATACCAAGTGGGAAAAATCGGATCCTGGGTCCTGGTGGATCTTGGCGGATCCTGATGGACCCTTGTGGATCCTGATGGATCCTGATAGAACCTGATGAATTGTAGAAAAAGCCATTTGAAGTATCCCAAAAAGAAGATGGAAACAGCTGAGCCTAATAGATGCAAGAACCCATTAGAGTCCAAAGAAACTAAATGAAAAATAGAAAAAAAGTGACTTCAGAATTTGTGACGAAGAAGAAAGGGCAGATCCAGGACACTGGAATGCTTATGTGTCTCAGTATATTTTGGAGTATCGTGTTCAATTGTGCATTTTTTTTAGGACCGATCAGGATCTACGCTTCCTCCATCGATCTCGTAGTATCTTTATGCGTAGTGGTTTCTGCTGCATTCTGGTTGTCTCTGATATTTTGTAATGGATTTTATTGAATTGTAGTTAATTATAGTAGGTTGTGACAACTTTAGTACACTTCGATAAATCTATGCTATAATCTATTAGGGCCCATGAATCCATCAGGATCCGCTATTTTCTCGATTGGCCTCAGTGTAGCAGAACTTAAGTCAATTTGCTACTCTAGTCTCTACCCTAATCTCAATCCTGGTCATTCCTTCAGAAATCCTGAAAGGATCTTTCAGGATCCTGAATCTCAAGGATCTTGTCAAATTTTATTCAGGGTCCTGTTTCGAATCCTAGTAATTTCTGGTTCCAGGATTTTTCAAGGTGAAACAAGATCCTGTTCAGGATTTCTTCAAGATCCTGCTCAGATATTTTTCTCAGTTCAGAATATAGGATCCTATCAAGATTTACTCAAGATTCTATCAAAGATCCTCTCAAGATTATGAGAGAGAATTCTACCAAGATTTTATCAGGTTCTCGTCAGGATCTAGGTCAAATCTTCGTACCAAGATCTTGTCAGAAGTGATAGCCACATCAGACAAGAATCTTGCCAAGAAGATAAAAAGATCAGTCGGAATTCGAAACTGATTAATCCTGCAAAGCTACAATCAGGATCTTGATAGGCAAATGTAAGGCTTTAGTAAAGATCTTTACATGTTACTGCTTAGTCCACTCAGCCGTGTCCATTTCCTGAGATACCTTTGAGCGATCTTTCAGAATCATAAACCTAAAGGATTCTGCCTGGCTTGATTCAGGATTCCATCCAGGATTTGTTAAAGTTCTTGCACGGATTTTTTTTTGTGAATTGATTTTACATAATCTTACTAAGATCCATTGTTAATCCTATCTAGAAACCTGACAAAAATCATAAAGAGAATTTCGTCAAAATTTTATTAGGTTTGATGCAAGATCTGTTCTGGCTTCTGATATGAGGATCCTGTCAAGAATTATAGTTATATCAGAGAAGAGTCATACCAGAAATACAACAAGCTTAGTCAGAATTCTAAACTAAGAAATCCTGACAAACTTCGATCAGGTTCCTGAGCGGAACTGTTCAGAAACAGGCATTTCGAATGTTTAAAAAATACAAGCATGACCAGGATCTTGATAAGAAAATACAAGGAGTCCGTGAAGGTGTTTCCAGGCTTGTGTTTAGAGACAATTCAAAATTTAGTTTTAGGATTCTGTCAGGAATCTAGCAATAATGAATGAAACGGCTTCGTGATGTTTTTAGCTAGGTTCAGGTCGAGACCCTTTCAAGATTTGTAAATCTATAGATCACAACAAAACTTCAATAAGGATGTTGAGCAAAATCTTAACAAAAACCAATAGAAGGATTTTTCAAGATGTTATTGTGTTTTTGTTCAAAACACGACAAAATTCTGAGAACTATATAATCCACTGGCATTTTTATCCTGATCTTGATTTGGTCCTTTTCATTAACAAATTGATCGAATCTTAAAAATCTTAGAAAACAATTTCTAAATCTGTTTAAATTTTATATAAAAGTTGTTTTGAGGTTTGGACTACAGCAGTAAGCTCTTCTTTTTATCTCATTAGGAAAAGAAAATTGAAAATCATTAAATTAGGGTGTTTATTTGAATTTATTTACCGTAAATTTTTTTATTAAATTGATAGTTTTAGTCAGCAGCAAATCTTTCGATAAAAACTGCTTATAACGGGTACCATATAATAAATGGCCGGTTTTCTCATCAATGAAAGTATATAGAGTTTATCCATATTTTCCACTTATTTATACATCATGTATTTGGACTGTTCAAGACCTACATAAATACAAAAGATCAGCTGTACAAGTGCTTTTTAGATTTAATTTAAATATAAAGTCTAAGGATATACGAAAAGTAGTACTGTGAATGACTGATGATGGAATGTCATCACTACAAATTGCTAAACAACTACGAAAGGTGGTCAGTGAGCGAACAGTCAGACGATGGCAACATTCATATAGAAGCACCGCTACAATTGACTTGAAAACACCTGCTGGTAGACCCAGAATTATACGAACAAAAAATCTTATTCGAAAAGTCAAGAATAGGTTTATTTACAAAAGTCGACAAAGTGCAAGGAAATTAGCTAATTTACTTGGTATTTCGAAGGGGACAATCGGTTGCATCATTCATGACAATCTTCATTTACATGCTTATCATGTTACGATTGAGCCAAATTTAAATTATGAACATGAACAACGAAGAGTATCATTCGCATATTGGGTACGAAAGTGGTTAAGAAAAAAAGATCGAGAAAAAATCTTATTTACTGATGAAAAATACTTTGAATTAGATGGCATTTTCAATCGTCAAAATGACCATGTTTATGCTCCCTGTAAACAAGATGCCGATGAACACAAAGGAACAAGGCCGACGGCCAAGTTTCCAAAAAGAATTATGGTATGGCTTGCTGCATCAAAAAATGCTCTTTCACTTCAAATTATTTTTGAGCCCTGTGAAGCATTAACACACGAAAAATTATATTGAAATTGTTCTGCCACATGCACAAGCTGAAGGTCAACGACTCTTAGGTGGTGATTTTATCTATCAACAAGATAATGCAACCCCATGCAAGCACAAAGATTCAATAGCATGGATTAAGAAGAACTTTCCTAGATTTATTGATGAAAATCAATGGCCCCCCAATAGTCCAGACCTTAACGTTCTAGACTATTATGTGTGGGATGCTGTAGATCATAATTTGCATTGGGATAAAGTCAAAAATTATAATTCATTAATTGATGAAATTAAAAAGGGTATAAATCGTGTACCGAAAAATTGTCTCGTTTGCAGTGTTCAAAACTGGTCATGTAGAATTTTTTCTATTTTAAAAACAAAAGGTGCTTATATTAGATAACATTTTTTCTGCAGGTTATAGTAATAGCTATGCTGTGTGTTATGCGATATTTTGATTTTAAATAAAGCTTGTCAGATACTATAAAGGTTAAGAGCAAAAACCGGCCATTTATTATGGGGCACCCGTTAGTTTTGATTATGTTTGAAAAAAAACTTTAAAATACATTTTTTAAATCGAATTGAAATTAAAAAGCAATCAAAATATATTTTTTAAGCAATTAAAATTAAAAAAAATTCAAAATATATTTCTTAAATCGAATTCAAATAAAGAAAAAGTAAAATCTCATCGACTAAAATAAGTTTGTAATATGATATTGCATTTTCAAAATTTTTGAAATGATTTGCATTGACATAGAATTCAAATAGAAGTTTACATTAAAGTCAGAGATTAAGATATTGAACGTCGAAGTGATATAGAATGACATGGCACATCCAGCTGGGTAAGTTAATTGGTATGTAAACTGAAGGTCTACAAATCGATACTCTGTGTTAATTTCTCTTATGTTCTATTTAGAAAATCCTGCAAAGATCCTGTCAAGAAATTTGATAACATCCCGAAGGAAACCTAGTCCAATCCTGAAAGATGTACTCAGAAATCTTTTTTTTCCAATTTTTAATTATTGAAATCCTGACAGGATCCTACAATTCCGTGGCTACACACTTCTTTCAGGATTTGGTCGTTTCCTCAGGAAAAAATAGCGAATCCTTGCAGCATCCTGATCATATCTGTCAAGAATCTGGCGCTGAAACATCAAAGATTTTCTCTAGGATATCCTGTTTTTCCTTTAGAAACCCTAAAAAGATCTGTTAGGATCCTGAATGCAAAGATTCTTGTCATGTTTTATTCATGGCTCTGCTTCGAGTTTTAGTAACATCAGTTTGCAGGACACTTGATTATGAAAGAGGAGCCTTCTAAGAATCTTTTCAAGTTCCTACTGAGATTTTATGTTTATTTGAAAATGAAGGATCCTACTTCGATTCACTCTCAGTCTTACTCAGGACCTTGGCAGAAATAAGAGAAAGAATGTTGCTTAGATTTTATCAAAGTTTTACCAGGATCTGTTCGGAATCTTTTGGCCATCATCCTCTTCAACTTACAGTTAGATCAGACGAGGATCTTACAAAGAATAATACAAGAGCAGTGAGAACACTCAACTGATGAATCCTGCCAAGGTTCAATCAGGATCCTGTCTCGTTTTTTACGTGATCTTGTTATGAAAATTTCTTCTAACCATTTGCAGGATCCCATTCAGATCTCTTCAAGGACAAGCATTTAGGATCCTTCCTAGAAAAGGTCAAGAGCGGTCACAATCTTTCTGAGAAATTATCAAGGCCGAACGAAGATCTTTACAATTTTCACGTGGAGTTTGTTCAAAGCTTGATTTTGAGGAATCTAGAAGGTTTATGATTGACCTGTTTCAGGCTTGAAAAAATAATGAAAAGGCTTCACCAAAATTTTATTGCAGTTCCTGCTTAAGGTTCTTTGAAGATTTGCGAACCTTGGAATCTCAATAAATTAAACTGCATGGTAAGTAAAATATTAACAGCTACAAACCGAAAAGCTACTCAAGATTTCACCATGTTTTTTGTTTCAACTCTGACAGAAACACAACAGTTCAAGAACATGCCTGAATCTTATTCTGATATTCATTTGCATCTCTATGATGGTGAATGGAAGAATTCGTGCAAAATCTTAGAAGATTTTTCTTCAAATCTTTTTAAGATTTATATTGACTATGGTATGACATTCTTGGCATGGAACCCACTTACCTGTTGAATTTTATTGTCATATAATCCTTGAAAATTCATTAAAATGGAGATTTTAATATGAGTTTGATTGTTACATTAACTTTTCCTTTAAAAAGACTTACAATAAGAGACAAGTACTTCAATGAAATTTTCTAATGCCTTTCGTTCATTTGTATTAAATTATTTTAAAATATTACTTTTTCATTCAAACTGAAATCAATAAGTGATAGTAAAATTTCATGATAAATAATCAATGTATTGAGTTGAATATTTAATTTTTCGAATATTTCTTGGAATAATGTGTTTGTACAAAGTGCAAATACAAGTTAATAGTTCAGAGATAATTTAAAATGCCGATGGCTTAAGTGCAATTAAATGATTGAGTACAGTCTACTGCGGTAAAGTAATCGATTTGTAAACTGTAGACGTAGTGATCAATACTCTGTGCGTTCATTTCTCCTCTTTTCTGCGTAGAAAACCTTGCAAAGATTCCGTCAAGAAATCGGATAACATGGGTAAAGAATTTAACTGAAGTCATGCGACATGCAATCAGAATATATTTTTTCAATTAGATATCATTGAAATACTAACAAAATCCTGACATAAAATTAACGAAAAAGAGCTTGGAATGCTTTTAAGATCTTGTTCTAATCCTAGCAAAATCGTTGTTGCTTCGCAGCTGCACGTTTCTCTAAGGATTTATCGCTTCCTTAAAATATTCCTTATTAAAATTGTTTTAGTAAACTGATCAGAACCCAGTGAAAACTGTGTTTTAAATCTTGTTCAAACTATGGAATTCTGTGACTACACGAGTTTTTCAAGATTTTGTAGCTTCTTAGATGATTTTCGGTTGCAAAACAGTAATAAATTGTTCACGATCTTGATTGAATTCTGATTCAAATCGTCTGAGCATCTTGAAACTCCGTGGAGCCACCTTTTTCAGATTTTCTTGTTCCCTCAGAAAAAACGATGAACCAGTGCAGAGCCCTTGTCAAATATGTCAGAGAACCGTTCAAAAACTTCAAATATTTGCCATAAGGAAAACTCACCATTATTCATTAGAGTCTATTGAAGTTCACAAGAATTCAGCAGAAACCACCAGGTTTCATAATAATATGATATAAATATGGAAAACCTGAATATTGAGGGAACCTATTAGATCGTATAAGCCACAGGACTCATCAAGATATATCAAAATCCATCGTTACTCATCTGACTTTCAATCTCCAGGATTTCCTTTCTCTTCCTTGTTAGAAATTTCACGACCGATTCTCTGTCTTTTTACTTAGTATCCAAGGATTCTAATCGATCCACATGAATTCTAGTAGATCCTGGGATACATCAGAACTCACTCTCTTTTCTTTGTACATAGACTATTCAGGGTTGCAAAAATAGCACCTGAAGATGACATTAATTCATCGAGAACACAGTTTGGATTTTATATCCTTCTTTTATGAGTCTCGTTAATTTTCTTGGGTTTTGTGAATATTCAGAACATTAACCTATGCCGATGGATCCTGGTGGATCCTCATGGATTCTATGGATTCTGATGGATCCTAGGATCCACGAGGGTCCGCTTTTTCCTCCTTGAGGGATACCCTTGGGTCATTCAATACTAGTATTGGGGAGTGGGGGAACCTTATTTCTTCAAGCCTTGCTATACGGGGTACCATTGGGCCCTCAAGTACTATTAATGGGGTAGGGCTTGCACGTGGTGGTATGTGGGTAGGTGAATGTGAGTATGGATGCGAGAATAGTAACGTCTCCATATCTACAACAATCCCTTCATCCACATCGACAACCGCAAACACTCACACTCACCTTCACACTCACCGGTACCCCTACATTTCGTCCCTTACAACTCGTCCCATTGACATTTAGTCCCCTTACAATTTGTCCCAATTACATTTCATCCCATTACAATTCGTCTTCTTAAATTTCGTCCGAATTACAATTCGTCCCGTTACATTTTGTCCCAAAGTGTGACAATTCATTTTCATTATAGAAATATGATGTAAAATTTATTTTAACAAACTCAAGTGCTTATAGTTTCAAATTCATAACGGTTAGAGTTAAATATTCTTCAATATTGTTGACGTCACGAGAAAGTGCTATTCTTTTTAATCGTGCATCAAGATTTTCATAAATTTTTTTCTTTTTCTTTGGTTGTTCGCCAGGACAATGCTGTTCAATATCGGTCTCGAATCTAATTTGTTCATGTAAAATACGTTTAGCAAGTTTAGTAACTGAAGAATACTTGATTCTTACACGATCGTTGAATGCATAATACCATCATTCTATGGCATTATTCGATTGTGGCAAATCTTGAATAACCTGCTCGGAAATATTTCATAGCTACAAACTAAATACCGGTTTTCCACACCGACTATCTAGCTTAACGCTAGATAAAATCAAATACATGAAAAATATATTTAAATTAGCATAAACCTCTTCCTTTTTTTGTCCTATCCAAGATCTTTGAAAATAATTTAGTAGATGATAAGTTTTAGTAGCAAAATCATTGATGATCAGTGAACACCTTTTAACGATATCATTAACAGCCACAAATGCAAGACACATAGGTTATTTCACGTTCATTCTCAATTCGCCATTATCAATACATTTGTTTGAAGGCCTACAGATTTTTCATTGGCTTGTCAAATTACAATGATTCACTATACACAACACTCCGTGTACAAGAAATAAATATTTTTGAATAACTAAATACATTAGTCCTAGTAAACCTATAAGATCAAATTAAGTTAGGACCAAATGTAACGGGACGAATTATAATTCAGACGAAGTGTAAGAAGACGAAGTGTAAGGGGATGAATTGTAAGGGACGAAATGTAGGGGGACGAGTTGTAACGGGACGAAATGAGAGGCCACCCACAGAGAGATTGCAAAACCCGAATGTGTCGTCGACTACAACAAGAATAAGAATGCAGTGGATAGAGCTGATATGCGAATCAGTTTTATACAATGTTTACGAAAGACCAGCAAATGGTACAAAAGTGTTTTTCCATCTGCTCGATTTGTCAACATTGAATTCGTATACATTATTCAAACTTAGGTATGGAAGCAATGTTCCCTTTGAAAATTTCCGTATTCAATTGATCTGTGGGCTAATTGAACGATATGCACAACCCAAAATGGCACTAGGGCGTCCAGTGAGCGGAGACAATCTATTACGTTTAACTGAACGTCATTTTCCATCTTTAGTTTCTCCAACTGCAGCAAAGAAAACCGCGCGAACATATTGTATAGTTTGTAGTCAAACTTGCGAGGGAGAGAAGAAACATACTGATACACGTTACCAATGCGCTATTTGTGATGTCAGTCGGTGTGTCGTGGGCTGTTTCGAAGCCTATCCTACTTTAAAACATTATGAGTGCTTTTCTGTCGAAATAAAACTCCATCGTAATTTTGTGCAACACTAGATTCTTTATTCATCGTCAAAAAAACTCCGGCACGAACGGGTTAAATACTTCTACTGTAGGAATGTGAAAGCTATTTGAACCTAGAATAGCATTTATCACCAGGCGAGACTCTGAAAAGGTGCAGCTCTGTTGGTTATTATTTACTTTAAGCAAAAAATCAAACTCACCTCATCACTCATTCTTTCGTAAACGCCCTTTTCCATCCTCATCTAACCAAACATGACGTTGTTCTTCACTTGAGTTAGTCCACATTTCTTCGTGATCATAGACAACAATATCATTAGCTCTAAGATCATCAAGATATCTAAACTATTTAGCGCGTGAAGCAACCAAACTTGTAGCATCCGATGGTATCGAAATTTTAGAAGTTGCTCTGAACATAAGAGGCTTCCTCAGAATCAATTTACCACTTAGAACGACCAGTTTGGGCTGAAACGTACAGGGATGACTGGTTCTACTTAGAAACGCTTATGGAAAAAATATCAGCCGGATATGTCGTACCAGACTGAACTTTCAGCTCGTTTTTATGGCTTCCAGGAGAATCTTTATAACTTCGTCATTATACGAGGTACAGAGCTTGGCGTAGTTTCAAATTAAAGCCAATATCAGTGCGCAGTTTTTCATTGGGCAGAATTTTGAAATTCTCTTCTATTCATTTTTTATGAGCATTTCAGCAGACATGGTGTTAAAATAAGCTTAAATAAGATGACTCCACAACAGTAAATTTCACTTTTCCCAGTCAAGGAATCAAGTATAAAAAATCTGGTCGAATAAAAGTTTGCTCTTATTCCCTTTTCTGAAAAAAAGGGCTATATCGCCGATAATATGCTTAAAGCTTGTCTGTCCGGCTAAACCAATCAGAAACGAGATTTTCTATTTTACGGATTTTGGAAATTTCGATAGAGCTTTGCTATAGATTGTCAAGGATCAAGATTCCAAATGTGAGGTTGGATTTTTTATTCGAGCTCTTACTGGTCAGAAAATCGACAAATCAGAAGCGAGCTTTTCTATTTTTCAGATTGTGAGAATTTTAATGAAATTTTGCCATAGGTTATCTAGCGTCAAGAGCCCGAATCTGAGCTGAGATTTTCCGTCCGAGCTGAAGGGCGTGGGTGTACAAGGTTCATGAGGGTGTAGGCATTGATGTGAGATTTTGCCATGTTCGTGTGTGTGAGAATGGTGGGTGTTTGGTATAAGACTGTCCGGAAAGTCCGTGCAACTACGTCTATATTGCGTGCATGAACCATTTAGTTTACACCATCGTGTGAAATGTGTATTTTTACCGCGGTTCACAGCCTTTGGGACCGATTGCAAGATTTTCTAAGAAAAAATTAGTTTTCATGGCTGTATTTGTTACCGCCCTTACCATGATAGAGTCCTGCTCCTTCTATCTTTCTTCATCGCTTCTCTCCTCTTCTCCTCCGGTTCTTATGTTCTCTGCCTTTCTTCATCGAATATCTCATACATTCTTATGCCTCTTATCTCTCGCTTCGTTTCTATTATTTTCTGATGCGTGCCTCATATATCAAGGTGTGCGAGTGGAATTTTTTGTGATGAGAGGGTGTGGGTGTGGATTAATAGAAGTTCTACACCTACATTCGCCACCCACACTCATACCCATTCCCACACACATACACCCTTAATGAAATTTGTTAAATGTCAAGTGATTTAGGCGGTACAAGACGTTTGCACTTGACCATGAGTCAAAGTATAAAAGAAAATTTTTCTTTTTTTTTTAAAATCGCAAATCCTATTAGATTCATCAGGGTTAAAAACCTATAAGAAAACGTAATTTTAGAATGATTTCATAAAAGAAAGATCCTTTTTTTAATGGTTTTACGCGTTTTATCGAACACTGTCCAGCAGCGAAACACTTTTATATATAACATTCAAACTACAGTGTGGGTGTGGGTGTGGGTGTGGGTGTC
>CAJNSZ010001129.1:0-34911 GCA_905329745.1 Rotaria sp. Silwood2 | reverse complement strand
CAATATGAAACTTTGTTCAAAGACAGGTCTTGTGAACTTTCAAATCCACTGAAAATTTCACGAGAAAAGGATGGGTGTGGGTGGGTGTGAGTGTGGGTATGTGGGTGTGGAGTGCCGCTGTGGATGGGGTGCGGATTGAGGGTGTGGGTATGAATTGAAAGAAGGATCACACCCACACCCACACCCATCAAAAACATTTTATTACAATCTTTTTTTAACTTTTAGAAGAAATCATTATAATCCTGCATACATAGGCATGACAATCAATACAAAATCAAATAAGTTATTTTTGCTTCGATAACATTTACAAATGCACTTCCTTTTTTCTTAATGTCAACAATAATACGTGAATGCATGCATATTCTTTTCTTTTCTTCAACAGGGAGAACGTGAAAGTAGCCGATGGCATTCTTGAAGCTGTGTAGTCTTATTGGCTGAATAATACTTCCTTCGAAAACATATAATAACAGACAGATGAAAAGACGGTGGCATCGATATGGTTAGCTTTTAACTGAGTACTGGATACGATTATTTATATAATTTAAGCCAAAAGCAATTGATTACAGATTGCTTTCGCATGAAGAAAATTTTAAGTAAAGCAATATAGTAATCAGGTATAACTTCATCTAAACTGAAGAATCTTAGGAAAAAAACTGCTACAGCTATGATCGCAACAGCGTATAAAAATATTTTGTAAGTGGAGGCTGAACTATTTTTCCATAAAATATGTGACTAGTAAACAATTAGTTTATGAAACTTCACTAAAATACGTATTTTTCATAGATTTCCAAATTTTAAAAGATAGAATCATTTTCGTTAACTTTTTAAATCTAAATGGAGAAGTTCAGGGTTTTCTATGAATTTTCTTCTTTTCCTTGATCTAATCCATGAATTTTCTCCCATGAAAACATTCCGAGTATTCAATTTGATCGAAAAATATTTCATCTCGTAGGAAGCGATTGTTTAGTATGAAAATTTTAGCATCTGCAGAGATTCTTAGAATGAGTGTGTTCTTTGAACTTCAGCTGCCTATACGAGAGTATTTTTTACTGTATGATTTTCACGTCAGTAGTATTTTTTACATGGTCTACATGGTTTAACCATGAGAATCAAGAGTTCATGACATATTATAATATATCCATGTGAATTCGTTGTCAAACTACATACCCGAGTATTGAATGCTAAACCAAATTATATGTATAAGATGAATTTAACCCTTTGGCTACCGGAGACGTATATATACGTCCTGGTATTTGTTCACTGTTGAAGTATCCCCACGTATTGGCTAGTTCCTGTAGGATTATTCCTTCTTAACTTATTATCATTTTGAGATATTCCAAAATGGAAATATTCCTTCTCTTTATTACCTTCTATAGTACTATGACCTGTAGGGTCGTAAAGGTCATAGGTTATCTCATTTCCCAACTTATACATATCTTTTCTCTCTTTTTTTCTGTCAAGCGGATCCCTTTCCTTTTTTCTACCTTGATACATGACGTCATGTTTTTTCTTTGCTTATTTCACAAACATCGCAATGAAAACGGTCTTTAAGAAAAAACGCAGTTTGTACATCACATAATGTTCGATGTGATACACAGTATATGTATGTTGACTATAATGGACCTCTATGTTTTATGTATTGCTTTAAAGACTATCCTACAAAAGTGAACTACTAATGCTTCTTTGACATAGAAATACGATTTCTTTCAAAAAATAACTGAAAGGCTTATTTAAACATTTCTTATAAAAACTTGGATTTTCGCAAAAAAAGCCGGGAGCCAAAGGATTAAGATATGAACCAGAGTACGAAAGCCTTAGTATACTTTCCATCATCAGGATGTGGATGTGGATGTAGGCGTTTGTGTGGATATGAGTATCAATCTTCTGTTTTTCTGCAGTCACACCCACGCTCACACCTACACCCGTCTCACGAATCCAGAATAATAGCAACAATTTCCATAATATAGTGCCTAAAATCAATGTACGGCTATCATTATTTCGACGACACCGTTCCATCTTTTGCATGTGTACTATTATTTGATGATTTTCGATTAAAAGCTTTATTGAAAGGATTTTTTCAGAAAATCATGACGGGCCAAATTATTTGCCTGGGTGGCGCTTTCGTTTGTTTGGGATTCTTTGCGATGTTCTTAGGAATTGGTATTTCGAGTTATGTCTCTGCTCAGAACCAACGAAATACATACGATATCAAGACAAGATGTCTTGTATTAGATTCTAATTATACCACTCATACGTGTAAATCATGTTCTACTGATTGCACTGATAACGATCATTCTTCAATGAGCCTTATTCCCAATTCGGTTGTTGGCCCACAATAAGCAAAAAGAAGGGGCCATATGATAACTTGTTTGTTGCTAAGATCGGTCTCTTTCCTTTCATCTATCTTTTTCTTCTTCAATCTTTACGTTGAAAATTTTCAACGAAACGATTGAAAAAGACAAAAAATAGATAAAAGAAAAGAGACTGACCTTAGTA
Source organism: Rotaria sp. Silwood2 (assembly GCA_905329745.1). Lineage (NCBI taxonomy): Eukaryota > Metazoa > Rotifera > Eurotatoria > Philodinida > Philodinidae > Rotaria > Rotaria sp. Silwood2. The sequence goes on along the minus strand of CAJNSZ010001129.1, from coordinate 32,415 downwards.
ACAAATAAATTATCATATGTCCCGTTCTTTTTGCTTGTTGGGGGGCCAACAAGCGATTGGGAATAAGGCTCATTAATCAACCACACGTTCACGGATGTACGACTCATTGCACAACTTATACTTGTTATGATGAGAACTTTTTGGTGAACTATTCGATTTTTAATGAGACTCGTATTACTAGTATTATTCCAACGTCATCCAGTTCAGATCGACGAAATGTTCAGGTAACTATGTAAATAAACACAAAGATTGTAGTAGTCTTCTTCATTTACAGCAAACAAGGTATCATGAACAGTTATTTGTAGAGTATGATTAGTTATGAAATATGTTGAAGTGATAAGAGTGAATGAGTGCCAGAGTAGGTTAAATTAAACACCAGACTTTCGTCCACTGATTTCGCCCCTTATGTAGTGATGGTCATTCATATAGACTTATCTATGGATTGAGCTGACAAAGATTAACTTCTAAGACGAATATGTGCTTGTTATTCTAGATAATGGCCTCTAGTTTCTGCTGAAAAAGTCATTAAAAACACAGGAATACCTTTTGATAAGAACGTATGCAATGATGCGTAAATTCGTTTTGGTAACTAAGTGTCCTGAATAAGAATGAATTCTTTTTGTCTAGATATTATTTCCCAATTTTATACTTTCTCCCCAACTGCAAATGGTATGTTATGCCAATGACTAGATCATAAGAAACTCAGCAAAAGAACTGTGCTTATCGTAAAACGATATAGAGATGTATGCTATGATGCGTGGAAAAGTATTGTAAATTCTTTAACAACAATACGTTAATGAACTTCTTTAGATGGCTAAAAATATTAATTGTCATAAACACATTCCTGAGCAATGACACCATTTGTGCTATTGATTTTGATGCATCATGTCATTAGAATCATTTATCTATATGTACGCCTATATTCTCTACTAAAAATCCCCATATCCTTCGCATTCAAGAATGCTCACATCTTGTTTTTTGGTTTCTGTTTCAAATGAGATATTGTGATTTTTGTTAAATTCAGAGTTTCGTAAAAAATCAGTTATACTATACGTTTCTCACACGAGGATCCTCGGATACTTCAATCGAAGTACTCTAGAATTGACACAAATATCATTAGTAATTTACTCAATCATAGTGATGTCTCAGTGTTCATGGAATCGTGTTACGTTCTAAATCTTATTCTATTTATTGATTGCGTATTTTATGTATTCATTTTTAGCTGAAAAAGTACATTTTCGAGTATGTATATCTCAGTTTCATTTTTGAGTGGCATTCATAATAAGCGATATCAAGTCTCCCACATTAAATGATTGAAAGAATTCTTATATATAAATGTTATAATTTCATTGACTTTTGTACATTTCATTATAGATCAACAACACTTACGATTGTTACTACAATTCAAAATCTGTTACATCTGTTGTATGGGAACAAGACAGTTTTGTAGCTGGCTTGGTTTTACTCATGATTCGTTCTACTGGAATGGGAATAACATTGAAAATAACTGAAGTAGTAATGACACTTATCTGGGTGTGGGTGCACTCTTATGCAGTCAGATCCACCCGCTCTCACCCACACCCACACACCCACACTCACACCCACCTACACACAGACACTCATACCCTTTAATACAATAAAAACTCGATTCAGCATTTGAATTACATTGTAATTGTTCATCATCATCTTTCGAAGGAATAAGATAAAAACAAGCATTCGATGAATTTGTTTGTTCTTCTACGTCTGATAATGATGATGACATGTCGAGGCTTATTTTTTTTCTTCTGTTCTTGACTAACTCAAAGGATCTAGTTGGTTCATGCTACATTCTACTGCCGTCGACATCTCCACGAAGCACATTCCTTTTTTCTTTTCCTGTCCTTTTTATATTTTTCTTAGAATGTTCATCAATTTTGTCTTCTTTTTGGTTTCCCGTCTTTGCTATTTTTCGTTTCGCTGAAGAATCTTTATAATATCTTAAGAAGAAAAAACGCTTATGACTGAAAAGAAATGGCATCAGTTCCACTTAATGTTTTTAAACGGTTATTGGCAACAGATTGCTGACTTTTTTTTCAAACAAAGGATGGTATATAAACATGTGTCGAGTCGTATAAAAGTGCACTTCAAGTAAGTAGCAAATTGTGCACAAAATTTGCATTAATTTTGCTTTTAGTATAGCATCAAAACAAATCATCGTGAAGGTTCGATAGTTTTCTTGTTAGAAAGACCAAAGTTTCTATTACAAAGCTGTATAAAAATATTTGATTCATATTACTTACAAAAGACTAAAAAGGTTGACGAATATGTTTGATTAGAAAAGTTCTCTGCAAGGTTCTGGAATTTAGAAGAAAATTTTCATAGGACATTGTAAGAAGGTACAAAGGTTAGCCTGAATGTCAAAATTAGTGTAGGAGACTAGTAGAGAGAATTTTTTTTGTAGTATTATAATGAAGAATTTATTAAGGTTTAAAACTAGAGCAACTATACAAAAAATCTTAACGAAGACAATATCGACCGAATAATGAAGTAATCAATGTGGAACTGAAAAATGAACTTCTGTCAGACGTATACATAGTACCATCTCGCTTCATATGTTTTCTTAATTCATTCTACATCAGTACTCTGAAAAAAAATAAAGGAGGTTTGCAGAATCTTTTAGGCCTCTAAAAGATTCTGCAAACCTTCTTTATTTTTTTCAGAGCATGGAACTTCCGCAGTTTTCTACTTTAAAAATGTTTGTTTTTGGCGGTACTACTTTGGACATTTTGTTTTTCGGCATCTTTGCTTTTCGATGTTTTTCCTTTTTGACATCTTTATTTTGGATATTTTAATTTCGACATTTTATTTTTTCGACATTTTACTTTCGATACTTTTACTTTCGACATTATTCAGATGAATCGGTACAAATAAAATTTTCAATTCATTGGTTGAATTCGAAATTAACATTTTTCTAGCGTTGTTTACTAGCGAAAACTATTCATAACTAATAAGTGATTTTGAAGAATAAGAGTTTTTTCTAGCAATCAAAGTTAACAAAACCCCATATTTTATGTTCAGTTAGAGTCCAGTAAGTCTTCTACACAAACACATTATATAAAACAGAATAGAGGTTTTCTGTTAGATATTATAAGAAAGACTTCCTTGTGCGTTGTAGAGGGAAAAATCAAACTGTTTCGTATGGAACCTATGATTTTTGTAACTGGAATAGTTTTATATCATTAGAAAATTCGCATCGCATGGGCTACATTCAAACGTAAGCTAATCCTAAGAGTTTTCAAAGCAGAATGCAAGACAAATCGATCAAATGCACATCTCATCACTAATTTTGTGTGAAATTTCAAAGCACTTTTCCCTACTCAACATGTTCTTAAAACTTTTCAGCGTTCAGTAAGAATTTTAAATCAAATATTTTCCGACAGTTTTGTAGTAGACACTTTACTCTTTCGAACAAGAAAACTATCGAGCCTCCACGACGATGTGTTGTCATGCTATACTGAAAACAAAATTCATGCAGAAGTTTTGCACCATCTGTTTTAGGTGGTGAAGAGTTGTGATTGTTGTTTGCTATTGGCATTTTGTAAATGTTGAATTTCATAAGGAAAAAAGAAAAGAAAATCTGGAAAATTGGAATATAGATATCACGTTCATGTTTCTTGTATGCGCATGCTGATCAACAAACGGAAGTGTCATATTGAACTAAAGGATGAATCAATAAATAAGTCTTTACGGACAAATCAGCATTCAATCGAAACTGTATTCAACTCCCTCCTATTCTTGTCATTCTGACGAAAGAAGAGAAAGAAGTAGAACAAAAGGCAAGTCGAATGAGTCATCATTAACAATGAATGTTGACAAGTTAGAAAGACACATATATGACAATTCTTTTCGTACAGACAATGATTTACATCTAATCTTCTTGTTATTAAAATTTTCACATAATAATAATCAATCAACCAATACGTGATATTTCCTTTTTGCCTCTTTTTCACTTCAAGATCATGTGTTAAATACATGATTCTCTTTTTTTATTACATCATAAAATCTGAAAATTCCTTTACATATACAGATAAGTAGGTCCAAATAGGTTCGTTACTAATTGGATTAACAATTCAGTAGCTTGGCTTTTCTTTTTTTTTTGTTCTATCAATTAAAAGATCTTATTAATTATATCTTAGTTAGTTTTATGATTAGTAGGCGTATCAAGCAGAAATAAGATGCTAGAAGGCGTTATTAGTTCAATGTCTGCGAACAAAAAACATACAACGGTATCAAGTAAACTATACATAATTAAGATGGTATTATATAGAAAACTTTTCTTTCTTTTTGATTTAGTTTCGGAAAAAAAACTTTTAGACTTTTTGTAATTTGAAATCAAACATTAATATGTTTTATATTTCAGATTTTGTTTTAAGTATTCGTGTCTAACATTAGAGACTAAATGGATGATAAGTCAACACTAGTTACACCTGGCGGCAATACATTTATTGATGAGTGGCATGATGCATCAGCTGAAAATTCTACTAATATTAATACGAATAATCTACTATTAAAAGAAAATAATCATGATTACTTGTCATCTGAAGACATATTAATAGAATCACAAAATAAAGCTAATAATGGAACAGTTATTAAACATTCAATGCAATTTAGTGGAACAAGTTCTGTTAATCTTGATCTTCATTTAGGTCCAGCACCTTTCTGTTATGAAGAAAAAGCTAAAAAAGAACGTGAAAATTGTGATTATTCAATAAAAATTACATTCGATATGGCTAAAAATGGTACAGCACCAAGAAAAATTCGTGTTTATGCAGATGGTAAAGAAAATCAAAATCTGTTTTCTTTCTTTGTTTTTTAATTCAGTTAATTTTTAAAATTTAGGTATTTATGATTTATTTCATGCTGGTCATGCTCGACAGTTAATGCAAGCAAAAAATTTATTTAAAAATGTTTATTTACTTGTTGGTGTTGTTAACGATGAAGTAACACATAGAGAAAAAGGTAAAACTGTAATGGATGAAGCTGAACGTTATGAAAGTGTTCGCCATTGTCGTTATGTTGATGAAGTTGTAACAGATCCACCCTGGGCAATTGATGATGAACTTTTAATACAAAATAAAGTTGATTTTGTTGCACATGATGGACTTCCATATGTAACTGAAGCTAGTGATGATGTTTATGAACATGTTAAAGTAAGTTATAGAAAAGAAATCTTATCCAATATTATGAATATTCACTATCGAAAATTTTGTGTACTAACACTGTGACCAAAAAGTAATTAGATACAATGTTCATTTCATTTTTCAGTCTTTTTAAGAGAGTGTCCATGAGGCCACCGAGCACCTGAAGTACTCGATAAAAATTTTAAAAAAAAATTTTTGCTCAATCAACGCATCAATGTCTAAAACCACCAACCTCTTGCCGTGTTTTAGGATCAGAGGTATTCAAGCTGAATTTTATATATGTTGGGCAACTTCTTTTTCTCTACAAAATGGGAAAAAAATATTCAAGAAAAAAACTTATAACCGTTACAAAAAAGGACTTACACTTCCTCATTTCTTTAAATGGTTTTTGATCGTTTTTCAATAGAAAATGAACATTTTTAGCGATTTTCATTGATATGGGTGTCAGTTTCGGGTTCCCGTATCTGAGAACGGGGAACTCGTTCCTGGGAACCCAGGAACCTGTCGTGACGTTATACAAATGAAAAGAATAAATATATGTTAATATCTCCAGATAATCAAAAATGCGTGCAAACCAATTTTCAAATGATTTACCGTACCCTAGAACTCAGAACTCAGGCGGGTTATCCTGCTTAGAATAACATGTTTCTGGGGCTTGCTACTTCAGTAACTAAATCAGTACCATATTTCTCGTAAGATTCGTTGTTGCAATCCTCCTTGAGAGCCATTTGATCCACTGAGAAGTAACGGCACTGTTAAGATAATACCCTGATATCTTTTTAATAACTTCGTTTGATTCAGGCTACGACAGAATATATGAAATTGATACAGAAATTCTCGGTATCATTCTCATGATATCGCTTATTGAACCGAACGGAGGCGTTTTCAGCGAGTTTAATTTCAGTCATCGCATACTGCTTAAGTTTCTTTTCTTGAAAGGTGCTTTTGAAGTTTTCCAAGAATTCTTTTGCCTTCTTGTCCTTATATCTTGCTAATTGTCATTTACAAGTGCTCAAACGAAATCAGTACAATTTTGAAAAGAAAGAGATAATATTGGCTGCCACTGAATGATGGATAAAGTTCTTGAAAAACATAGATTCACTAATAACAATTTGATGCTTCTTATTTGAGTAAAATAACATTTCATTAATCATTTTGTCATGATATATTTTTCTTGAAAAGTGAATATTTTTTTTCTTTTTCTTTATTTTATGCTTTGTTGGGGGTAAAGGATTAATGCCCGTAGGCCTCTTAAGACAACATTCATAAGTGTACAAAAGATACTAGAAGAAAATATATAAAGATGAACAGGGAAGGAAAACAGAAGTAAAAAGAAGAGAAGGAAGAAAAAGAGAAAGACAAGGACAAAAACTGAAAAGAAAATGAAAGCAAGACCAAACGAGAGGAGCAAAGGTACTGAGGGAGAACGAGCGACAAAAAACTATAAGAAGGTACAGATACAGATACCAAAGAAAGGAAAATGGGTGGGCGTGATAAACAGCTGGAAGCAAATTACAAACTCTATAAACTAAATGTCACGATGAGATATAATGTTGGGATGTACTGAGGTTGACAAGACCGAAAAGAAAGTAAACGTGAAAATCAAGTACACAATCGGACTTAATAGTATGACAGATACAAACAGAGGCACTGGTTTAGATGAAAAGTTACGAAGAGTGAGAGGATGAGACTAAGCAGAATAGTAGACTCTTATAGGTCTTTTTTTTCATTTATAGGAATGTCTGTGGAAACTTAGAAAATATATCAAGTTCATATTTGGGTATCAGAGCAATAGAATCCGTAATGTTGTTTTGCTAGCCACCTTAGACATTGCTCAATGCTCGGAACGAATGGTACTAGTCCTTTGAATCGATACACACTTCTTACAACATACTCTTTGTTAAGCCATTAGTTTCTGAATGATTTTAAAACTTGATGCTCAAACAGCATCGACCCATCTGTTGAATTGTTCAGATGGATTCGATACTTCCTCCAGTATCTCGTGCATAGATTTATTTTTCATGATATACAGATGCGAAGAGCAGGTCGTTAAAAGTGAATATTTTTATCAGTCGCTTTGTTATCGATTGATGTTACAATTGAAAATTCGAAAAGAATATTATATTTTTTACTGAAAAAATGATTCAATTTCCGCAAAACTAGATGAACTTTTCCAGATATAATCTATGATAATAAATAAGAAGTTCAAAAGTTTTATTTTGAGTCAATAAGAATTACATTAGCATGCATGAGCACTAAACATCATCGAATTTTCGATTTCCTTCGAAAATGTTTGTTTCTTATAGTAACTAACGATAGTTGAATAACGATTCCTCAATGTGACTAATAATAATTGTTCATTCACTTATTTTTATTTCATATCTTATTTTTCATTGTGCACCAACACTTGTGTGATGAAATTTCTTTTTTTTCCTCTAAATCGTCTTGTGGCATATGTACATATGGGACGAATCTAGTCAAATTTTATAAATTCATAATACAGATCCGTATTTCTACAGCTTTGAAATGTGAAAAGTATGCAAAATCTTATGCTTGGTCAGGTGAAGATACTCAACGAAAAATATTAAGCAACACTAATGAAAGAATAAAATATTACTCGAGAATAGAGCAACGTTAGGGACATTAAGACCGTCAAAATATCTACCAACATAAAAAGAAATTTTGTTTGGTTTGTGTTCAGGCAAGTAATTTAACTTCTAATTATTCTCATTTTCTAATAGAACAATATGATATTGCTTGAGTGTTTCATCATCAACATAGTCTTTCTTTCTATCAACTAGTTGTGATGTTTTTAGAAGAAAACGACAAGGCATAAAAGATATCTCAACATATATATCACTACATGATTAAGTTCAGAGGGTTACATTCTTTATGGTCGTAGTTTCTGGAATTGGAACGTTTAGTATGGAAGTTTCGTTTTTCTGGAATCTACCCACTGATGGATGCACGATGCAAGCTTCCTTACTTGAGAAGGCAGAGCTTAGAGTGGGTTCCCGTTCCTAGGAACCCGGGAACCCATTGTGGCTTGATATAAACAAAGAGAGTAGACATATCTGAGTATCGTCGAATGCTGGATACTACGTGCAAACTAATTTTCAAACGCGTTCCCATTCCTGGGGGTGGAACCCGGAGGAACGAGAACACTGACACCCCTATTCATTGACATGATACAATGTTAAAGCAAAATAGATACTGTGCCAAAAGAGCACGTCGTCTCTTCTGATTACGCCAGCCGATATCACGTCATATTATGCTAACAAGCACATTATCCCAACGTGATGAGACTAATAGTGTTTACATAAGACGTCGGAGGTCCTCTTGTATCACGCCCCTTGCTCTCGCTTGAGCATCGCGTAATCCGTTCTTTATCCTTTTTCCTCTTCCTTTTTCCTCTCTTTCACTTTGTCCATTTTCTCCGATTCGTCTCTTCTATTTATTTCTCTCTATATATATGAATGTCGCTGAGACACATAGGGCAGAGTTCAGTTCAGTACAGACTCAGTGCAGTCTCAGCTGGCCACAGCTTGTTACAGTTGATTGTTAAACGAATAGGTTGGTGAACAAGTAACGAAGTTAGGTTAGGTCAAGGATCATAACATTATAGTGACACCTATTCACTCAAATTGATTGTATGCCGTGTTCTCATGCCTTATACATTGTATAGCCGTGTCTTATCTCTTCAAATAAATTAACACGGTGTAGTGTTGCTTTTGATGTGCATTCTTCAAGTCTCAATTATATACATATATTGAATTATATATACGACCCAATCTTAATTTTCGTTACAGATACGATACTCGAAATGAGCGTGAAAAACTGCACCTAATCATATATATTTTTGGAAAATATTTTTTTGTTGTCCAAAACTGACCTGTGGGTAGCCAGTGAAGAAATTTTTTCAAAATACAGCTGTCGGGGACCACAGGTCAGTTTTGGACAGCAAAAAAGATTCCGTAAAATATATATGGTTAGATACAGTTTTTCACGCTGATTTCGAGTATCGTATATATTTTGCTTTAGCATGGTATCATGTCAATGAAAATCGCTAAAAATGTTCATTTTCTATTGAAAAACGATCAAAAACCATTAAAAAAATGATGAGGTGTAAGCCCTTTTTTGTAACGGTTATAAGTTTTTTTCTTGAATATTTTTTTCCCATTTTGTAGAGAAAAAGAAGTTGCACAACATATATAAAATTCAGCTTGGGCATCTCTGATCCTACAACATAGCAAGATGTACATTGTTGTACTTGGACTGATGGAAAGGATCGCCTTTAACTCATGTTGGGTCGATAAAATTTGAGTTGCTACACACTATACTATATCATTATAGCTTATTTTGTTCAGCTTTTAATTCTCTATCTTCTGATGGATACCATGACCAATTTCAATGATTTGTTGAAACGCAAGCTGGCACATCTTTTATAGGATATTTTTTCTTGTTTTTTCCCAAAAAGATATGTTAGTGTTAAAAGTCGGTATTGGCTAACTTTTCATAGGAAGGGTATTAGAACCTAAAATTTTTGGGTTGGTGGTTTTAGACATTGATGCGTTGAATGAGCAAAAAACTTTTTTAAAATTTTTTATCGAGTGCCTCGTGTATTGGAATGATGCTCGATGGGCTCATAGAAGCTCTTAAAGAGTCTGCAGAAGTTTGAGAACATTGGGTTAGAATTAGAATTTGATGTTCTTTCCAAGTATGGGATTAAAATTTTTCTAGGACTCTTTTAGTTTAGGAATTATGAGTTGACCTTTTCGAGATGTAAAGATTAAGTTTGAACAGAGAAAATTGACAGTTCTTACTGCTTTAGTCACTTTTACTACATACGCTACATTACCGATTTTTTTGCATAGAATTAAAGGCAAAATTGTTCTCTACAAAGTAGTATAAGAATTAAGAGTTTCAGAAGTAGTCGAGTTCACTTTACAAGTTTTTTTTTCCCATGGAAATCGAGAAGATTATATAAATTGACACGGTGTTCCTTAAGAAAACACTTGCTATTAACAAATGACTTAGAGCTAACTAGTCATTAATATACCATTTTATTGTCTGTATTCGAAATAATTTTCGCTTTGACTTGGAGTAATTTTTAGCATGTTCTAAAAGTTTGACTCATAACTCTTAAACCAGAAGTCCTACAAAAATTTCGAATCCATATTCAGAAAGAATACAAAATTCTAATTTGCACCCAATGTTTTCAAATTTCTGCAGGTTCTTAAAAAAAGATTGAAAAAATGAATGGGATTTTTTTCTGGTTATTTGTTCGAGTCGAGATTTTTATCACTTAATAGATTTAGTTCTATGTTTTCAGAAATGGATTATTGTATGAGAATCTTATCAATAGCATGAATCGTATTGTGTTTACATAAAAACTCGATGAAAAATCATTTTAGATTATTTTTTGATCTTGATCTTGATTTAATTGTCTAGATTTATTCCTAATGGAATTAGAGAAGATAAAAACAAGAAGAATTTTCTATTGGAATTATTACTTTGTTGTTAATCTAGTATTCATCTATAAATGAATACTTTTGTGAAACACAATCTAAAAGGAGTGTTGAAGTGTATAGCGTAGAGATTGTGGACCCACTCTAGAGTCCGGCGGTTCCAGATATTACCCGGATCCGGAACCGGAACCGTGGATCCGGTTCCGGTTCTGGTTAGCAAAGTTGAAAAAAACGGTTCTACGGTCGGATCCTAGAATGTGTTTGGAACCGTTGGGAACCGTTGATCTGGTAATATATTACATAATAATTTGTATCAGATTTTTTCAAAAATATCTATGTTTTTTTTTCATTGTTCATGCTTATTAATTTATTGAAAAGCAATTCTATCAAAAGATACAAAAAAAGAAAAAAAGTAGAAAATCCATATAATATGACATGTTCATATACAATTAGTACCATATAAATAAATTCTAAAAACACTCGACTTCATTTTCTTCATCATCCTCGCAAAAGATAATATCATCTTCTTCATTCAACTTCAATTTCTTGGTAGATGTAGTAGTTATTAATTCTTCTTGATTGTCATATGAGCTCGTGCAGGATGGCTGAAGGACCATCTTTCGTTTTGTTGCAGTAACAGCAGCTTCATTAACTAGTTGTTTAGCAATTTGTTTCAATAAATTCAGATTTTTTTGTAAAAATAATAACTTGTTTATCTTCTCTGTACCAAGACGTGTACGTTTATCTGTAATTGTATTTTTTGATGACGAGAAAACACGTTCGATAGTGGTGTTTGATGCAGGTATAGCATAAAAATCTTGAACAATATTAAATAATGTTGGAAATTTCATCTTATGGTTTAACCAAAATAATAAAATATCATCATTCTCACTTAATCTAACATTTAATGCAATATATTCTTCTAATTCATCATAAGGTGTTGTTGGCAATTTTAAGTCATTTTTTGGTGTATCAAAACATTGTGAAAGAAGAGTTTTTGACGACGATGTTTGAGGATCAAGTTCAACTATACGAGCAGGTGATTTATTGTTTGTTGAGCAGATAATAGATGATGATGGTTGGCGCTTCATCAATTCATTTTTTGTTAAATCAATAGCTTTTGCGCGAAAATCAGAACATTTATCGAAATTTTTAAATGATGGATGTAAAAATGTGGTGATGTAATGTATATCGTGTATAATCCAAACGTCTTGAATACGTTTTTCTAAACAGAAAAATCAGATCTTTCAAAAAAAAAATCATAACGTTTTATTACGAGATATATTTCGAGTTTCATAGACATTTTTATAATAAAAAATCGTTTCGTAATTAGCACCCACTCTTTTTTTAATTTTATCATACACTTAAATGGCTCTCTGATTTTACTAGATGTCCCTAATTGTACAAAACATTTAGAGGATGTCTGAATCTTTGAAGTTAAAGAAATACCCAGAAATGTTTTAACTTGTTGAATTCCATCATGATCATCAGGATGAATTTTACAGTGGTTCAATAAATATTGTTTAAACGGTAAAACTTTATATATTGTTGGTTTTGTATCAGAACTAAATTGTTCAATTACTTCCTCAAATGGTTTAAGGAATAAGCAAATACATGAAAGTAAATCTTTATCTATTGATTCATAATCATTCATAAGAGCTCGTTCTAAAACACCAGGTAATTCGTCGAACACCAATAAGAACACATCCATCGTAAGAAAAGCACCATTGAACCTTGTATCACAATATGATTGAAGTTTACGAGATAATTTTGTTTGTTTATGTGTTCTTCTGGTATGGGATACGATTTTTCGTACATGAACGAACATTTGTTGAACAATTTCGCATTTAACTGGAACTTTATCAATAATCTCTGTGGTAAAACAATGTTCCAATTGCTTATTAATATAATGGATTGAACATCCGATTCTAGTGCACGAATCCTTGAAAGCTGATTTCATCTTGTTCTCATTATCACATACTATGAATTTACTATTATCTAAGGTTAAATTGAATTCCAATAATTTACTGTCAACAAATTGACGAATTTGACTTGCTGTTTGATTATCACGATCATAGGGAAAACAACCCAAAATAAAGACATGTAATTTTAATTCATCATTTAAATAAAAAACAGCAATACCGCAAAAACTGACACCTGAAAAATAAATAAATAGTGTTAATAATAATAGTATTAAGTATATTATTGCAAGCATGTCGCTTTTTTTATAATATATAAACAGCTTCGTTAGAAAATACATTCTTACCGGTGTGTGAGGAAGTCCAGAAATCTACTACAATTGTATAATATTTCATATTTTCACATAATTTTATCAGCTGAGACTTTTTGTTATGGTATAATCGATCGATGTTCCGACTGACCTAGTAGTAAATAAAAGAAATAAAACGGCTTTCTTTTGTAAACTAAGAAATTCTCTATTTATTTCTTTCACAGGTTTTTTATATAATATTTACTTACAGTTCTTGGATTCGGTATTAAATCCAAAACATTAACATCTGGTGTCTTAGATAAATCTTGACCAACATTGAATATTGTTTGAGCTAAATTAATAAACCCGTCACCAGATACAAGTTCAAATGCACGATTATCTACAGCAACAAATTCAACAGTTGCATCTGTAATTTTTTCTTTGAATATTCTTGAAATAGGTTGAGCAGTTTTAGGACGAAGATATTCTTTAATAGTAAGAGAAGCATTTGGAATATCTTTGCTGGTTGTTTGACATGATTTGATGTGTTTGATCATATTACTTGTGCCAGAGTCTGATTTATGATGTAGAACATCTTTGCATTTATCGCAACAAACAAAATCTTTTTTTCGATTACTAATAAAGACATAACTGAAAGAAGACCAAACTCGAGATGATGATGTTTTGGGTTTTACAAATGTTAAACTTGCATCATAATTCCTGATCAACTGTATAATTTTTTCTTTTGTCAATGAAGAATCGTCCATTGCATTAATAATAATTTTCTTACACACCGGTGATGTCTTCACACAAAATCTAAAAAATAAATTACAAAATAATAAACTATTGTTGACTCTTTCTACAAGTGTATGCAACTAAATTATTTGTTTCTTTCTGTTTGTTTACAATTAACAATCTATATCGGGAATGGATGAAAATTTTTTTGTTCAACAGTGATTCAAAAACGATTAAACATAGATGACTCTAGTCGTCATGAAAGAAATTTTCGGTTCCAACGGATCCGGTTCCGGTCGGATCCGTTTTTATTTCACGGATCCGGTTCCAAATCCGGATCTGAGAAACTGAAAAATTTCGGATCCGGTTCGGTTCTCGGTTCCAATTTTATTGGACCCGCCGGACTCTAACCCACTCCCCCCCCTCCCCACATTTCGTGACTGAGAAAACCCAGTATCCATTACAGAAATAGAAAGACCTGTTTTTATATGAAGTACGATTAAATGTCACTAGAATCTCATGGAAATATGTCAACTGCTTCTTTTTTGCAGCTCCAGAGGAATTCATAAACAATGATTTATTAATGAATTCGAAGATATCGAAGAAAACATATTCGTGGGACTAATGACAACAGCTGCATCGTGTTTCACAGTTTAATCCCACAGGGATTGTGCTAACAGCTTTTTTTGTTGCTGAAATAGTCAAGCTTTAAAGAATGTTTATGGTCTCTATGTTTCGGATACACTGACAGATGTCGAAAATCTAATAAAATAATAATGATGACTCTCTGAACACAGTAAACTTGTTCTTATCATTTTGAACATTCTCTGATTCCTCAGAGATTTCTAAATAAATTCAGAACAATCATTACAACTCTTATAAATAGCTGGAAAGAATAATGCATGCTATCGTTTTTTATAATTGACAATTATAAACAATCATATCTGGACATTTGAAATTGTATCCGATCATTCAAGTATACGAAATGACCGCCCGGAAAAATCATGTTTACCAGAAGTCTCCGTTAAGGAAAAAATTTAAAAAAACAGTGTAATTTCAAAATGATATCAATAAGTACTTATTATCGATAACTTTTGTTTTGAAGGATCTTGGTATATTTGCTGCTACTCAACGTACTGAAGGTGTTTCGACATCTGATATAATATGTCGTATTGTTCGTGATTATGATACGTATGTACGACGAAATTTAGCTCGTGGTTATTCATCTCAAGATTTAAATGTTAGTTTTATTAAAAAAAATCAACTTGAATTTCAATCACGAATTAATACAGTTAAATTAAAACTTCATACATATAAAGAAGAATCAAAAACATTTATGGAACGTTGGGAAGATCGAAGTAAAGAATATATACATGATTTTATTGGTTTATTTGAACATGCAACTGTTTTAAATTTACTTAATCGAACACGATCCGGAGTTGTACATTCTAATACTCCTAATAAACAAAGTAATACAGAAAATAATGATATCATTACATTAGAAGATAATAATTTTAATGAACAGAAATCGAAACAATAAACAGGGCCTTTTAGTGATAAACATTGCAGTGACACAAACAATTAAATTATTTATTTATATATATATTTATGTTTTATTTTGAATTATGTACAATTTTGTTTTTTGATCAGTCTTGGTGTGGAACTGTTTTTTTTTTGTTTAATTTTTCTTTCATTTTCATATGAAAGAGTCAGGTGCTTTTATATTTAAATAAACAGGTTGTTTTGTGTTCTGATATCTTATTTGGACGAATCGAATGAAATGAATATTTTTATTTAAAAAAAAAGCTGATTAAGAACTACTTTCTCTTTTCTATAATAGCATAATGACGAGAACAAAAAAACTGTCAGAAGCATATTTATCCGATGTGAAATGATTAGCACTTGCTAGAGAAGAAATGAGAAAAAGAAAAGTATATGATCAAACAAACAGGATGACGGCAGAGAATAGCACAGCAATTATGGCATAAACACCAAAACGAATGTCACTACGTTTATTATTTGATGGTGAATAACCTAATGTGAAGGAAAGAAAAGAAAAATAACCAGAATTACCCAATGTGTCAAGATTAACAAAAGTAAAATTCACTGACCCTGGTTGGTGGCCCGTTTCGTATTATTTATTCCATTCATCGTGGTATGTACTTATATTCTTCTCTTATTTCGTTTATATGAAAAGAATACATAATGAACATTATTTCAAAGATTTTTTAGAATATTCCTTATAAATTCATATGACAAATAACATTAAAAAAAATGCATATCATACAATGAAGAAAAAATCCATTAGCTATGAACTGGCATGTTTATGTAAGTGTTCGTCATCTTTTTTTCTATTTTCTGTTTATTTTTCTATCCATAAATTAACCATTATACAAATAAATATGTATTTTCGTCGTCTTACGGTAAGAAATAATATAATTATCGTGTGAAATTGTATAGTTTCGTGGAACTCACATATATTTTTGAAGAAAATAGTGAATGTGAGTTTTTAGTTCGAGTTTTTGCGGCTTCTCCCTTCCCATTATAGACCATAGCAACGTAGGACCCCCCTCTCCCTCCATTACAGGCAACCTCCATAACAGACTTTAAGAGTCGATAATAACAGTCGTCGGACGTTCAAGAGACAGGCTTTGGATCCATCACAGACTGTGACAGACAGGTGCTGGATCCATCACAGATCGCGAAAGACATGGCTTAGGGGTCATTATAAACTGTGATAGAAAACTACAAGAAAATATCAGGAATAATGCATAACTAACATATGATTGAAGCATAAATGGAATATAGCCCTGTCCAATGTCTATAATGTAAGGTAAACCATTATGAAGGAATGTACTCCAACATGCGTAAAAAAAATAGCTTTTGGAACATCGGCTGTAGCATCTACATCGTGTTTCACATTTTTAATCCCGTTAGGGATTGCGCTAACCGCTTTTTTGTAGAGTATACTTTTGGAAAACAAATGATTTGTCCTAAATAAGTACTTCGATATAGAAAAGAACAAAAGACTTTGTTTTACAAAGTTTTCATTTAAAACATTTATTGACTTCAATAATTGAAGCTTGTTTTTTATCATACGTGACCAAGTTTGCATCTTTAGCTTCTTAAATTATACAGGGTTCTAACTATATTTTCCGTGTTTAACTGTCATTGCATGACGAGTGTCAGACATGTTTCTAAATTTCGATTCGTTTTAATCACTAACGAGGGAAGGTCCCCAGGTGTGAAGCGTCGTTTCGAATCTGGCATTGACCATTTTGTAGGGCTCGGTGAGTACACCACATGATATAAACGGTTCATCCCGATACTGAACTTTTAAGGGAATACGAGGTATCATAAAGGGTATTTTATAATAACCAGGAATAAATTGTTAATGGTATTTTTCATGCTTTGTCTTGATGTAGTGGGCTGGAGCCGTTATCACATGTATATATAATCAAGATCTTTTATTCTTGAAAGTTTCAGCTCTCTAGCTATAATTAATAGTGAAATACACCGACAAGATCGAAATACATAAATTTTCGTGCTCAATCGCTGCGTTATTTTCACTGTCGAATCCAAAAATCGAGTATGAAAATTTATATATTCCGATCTTGTCGATGTATTTCACTATTGATTATAGCTAGAGAGCTGAAACTTTTAAGAATAAAAAATCTTGATTAGATATACATGTGATAACGGCTCCAGCCCACTGCATCAAGACGAAGTATGAAAAATACCATTAACAATTTATTTCTGGTTATTATAAAATACCCTTTATGATACCTCGTATTCCCTTAAAAGTTCAGTATCGGGATGAACCGTTTATATCATGTGGTGTACTCACTGAGCTCTACAAAATGGTCAATGCCAGATTCGAAACGACGCTTCACACCTGGGGACCTTCCCTTGTAAGAGAGGCCATTTTTTCAATTATTATAAGCGTTTTCAGCATGATTCTTTGTACTAAGGTCAACTTATGCCTTTCCTTAATTTGATTTGTCAAGGTAAATGCGCGTGCGTCAAAGATTAATTGAAGAAATTGGTAGGGTGTGGGTGTGGGTGTGTGGGGTGGGGTGGGGTGTCGGTGTGGGTGTGGGGTGTGGGTGTGGGTGTGGGTGTGTGGTGTGAGTGGGTGTGGATCGGTTTGGGTGTAGATGAAGACATAGCATACAAGCACCTTCACAAACATCGGCATCCCACGCCCACGTCCACACCCACCCACTCCCACAGCCACACCCTTACTATACAGGAACAACATACATGTTCCGATAAATTTCATTTTCTATCAAAAGTTTTGGCACATGAAAAATTCCTTATGTTCCACTTTGACATAATGTCTCATTATACAATATAAAGAAGTTCTTATTACATATATTCTCTGTAAAACTTATGCTTTTAATTTACCACGATTGATCTTCTGATTGTTTTGAGAAGCTACTTTCCAACCAACAACGGTAATTAGAGAAAATGATATCAAAATCTATGTGGGTTGGATCGCCATTTGCTCATCGAATTCTATTGAACAATCTTTAGCTCTAGTTGTTGGTGTGTATTGTTTGATAAATCTCACGTTTTCAACATATCGTACTGCAGCTAGATTTTTATGTTTGTTGTATGAATGATGAGCAACAACAATCAAATCTCATTCCAACATTTTATAAAGTATTCAACTTCAAGGAAATCCTTCATCGTGATCATCTGCTGCATTGCTGAAAGAAACAAAAATTAATGATACGTATTTAAGTGATAGACGTGAAAACAATGAAGAACAAAATGTATCTTTTAAACTTCAAATGGCAACATCAATTCAACCAACAACATATGCACCAAAAGCATTTCAACAACCATCAAATCATAAACACAAAGCAGAAGAAAAACATAATTATGAGCTACTGTCTCCAGGGATTGATTCATCAAAACAAAAAATAACGAGAAATCTCCGACCTAAACGACACCGACAATAACGACACCTTCACAATGGCAACATAAAGTGTTTTACATATCTCACTATTTCTTCTCGCATCATAAAAGGACTACAGCATTTTTTGTTTTTGTTGTAAGAGAAGGAATTCATTTATTCGTTTTTCGACTTTTTTAAAGTATTAATTTATCGAGATAATTCGTCAATTGTGAGACATTTAAGCTACAGAAGTTTGCTCTCTTCCGCATTGCTCAGCAGTTTTTGAAAAGATTTTTGATTGTTCTAATAAATTTCTGTTCCTTGATAATAAACATTTGAAAATTTTGCTCCTAGTGAACCCGAAATTTTGATAGTTAAAATAGATACTTCAAAAACAATTTCATTCAAAATCGAATAGTGAAGCATAAAATAATACCTAGCTCAACAAAGTATGTACTTAGAGACGGTGTGCGTGTTTTTCTCAGATTATCGAATATTCATTTTTTTCTTTTAGGTTGATCAAAATCGAAGTTCAACTGCAAATCTTTATACATCGTGATATATGTATATTTCATGCATTTCAGTAGATCACAATAGAACAATTGAACTGTAAGCATATATATATAGTATTTTATTTCGTTAAGTGCTCACAGATTCAAGCCAAACCATTTCCCGACTATTTTAGATTTCAATTTTATTTATTTAACCCTAGTACTACCAGCCTCTTTTTAGCACTATACTAACAATATATGTTCTTCTAACGTACTTTTTTTAGTCTTGCATCAATGTTCCAAGCGGAGGAAGGATAAAAAGTATATCCCAATAGTCAGAAACTTTATGTTTGTTGGTAAAAAATATTAAAATTTTAAAAAAATATGTGAAAACATTTTTAACATGATCTTCTCTTTTTATTTGAACAGTTGGTACAATAGATGACTTTTACAGAATGTTCATTACAAACAAATTCGGAACAACGACAACATTGAAGTGAAGTTTTTCTGTCCTTGGAGGTTTCACAAATCGAACATCGTTTTCGTTTTGATTGAGTAGAATTTTCAATCAGTTCTTGTACATTCTTCACTATAGGATAACCAACAATAGCTAATGCATCTTCAATATCTGTATTCAGAAATTTCGACGTTTTTGACCGAAAATCCAAAAGTTCTGACACTAAGCTAAGGCCCAATTCTTCCAGGAATAATCGACGTTGATATTTTTTATTTTGATTCCATTGAGGATTCTTCGCCTTCCATATGATTAGAGCATTTATAGCCGCCATGTCTATCATCCCATAAAAGACACAAAGAGGCCACCTCTTTGTACCTCTTTTGACCTGCAAAAAATAAAATGCAGAAATATATATGTGAATAAGTCTCTTTTTACCGTATATTTATGACACATTTGACCAACAGTATCGACAGCTCCTTTTGTTTTATTATAATACAAAATAATAATTGGTTTTCCAGTTTTTATATCAATCTTACTGTCATGATGTTTTGAAGAAAGTAGTAACACAGCTTTATTTTGTTTGGGTACGAATGAAACTAAAGTTAGGCCGTCATAAAAACCAAAGAGCGAAGAACCAATTTCACGTTTTCTATTTGACTGGAATTCTATAGGTATTTCTGGTTTATTTTTTCGAAATGTTCCTATAAGAGTCAGATTCTTCATTTGAAGCTCTTTGGCTAATTGAATACTTGTAAAGAAATTATCAATTGTAACATTTCTATTTGAACCATATAATGGTCTAAGCAATTCTAAAACGACACCGGTACCTATTTGAGTTTGTCTTGCTTGATTTGGTTGTCGTCCAATATAAGGAAATGCATTCAATACATAACATGATTGTACATCAACACATAACCAGAACTTTAAACCATATTTATCAGGTTTTTGTGGGATAAATTGGCGAAATGGGCATTTTTTGCCTAAATGGTAATAGCTGTTCATCAATTGTAACATAATCCCCTGGTATATAGCATGTTTTCAAATTGTCTTGAAAGTCTGACCAGATTTCACAAATTGCTGCAAAGGACGGGGGCGCATAAGACAACATTTTGGCCCCTTTGATTATTATGAGCAAACCTAATTAAATCATATATAGAATGAAAGAGCATGAACTCACGATCATTTTGATGCCAAATCTGAGATGTTTTGAATGAGTTATAAGTGTAAACCGAATCTAGCTTTAGTACATGCGAAATGGGCGTTTCACCAGTAATCCTGGTCATCAGTGTGAGCGGTTGTTTGAAACAAAACGAATTGAGTTGGATTCTGTTTACAAGTTATTCTGATAGGCCGTTGTCTAGGCTACAATTTGCTAATAGAACCGCTCATTTGAAACAACCTTTTTGGTTTTAAGAGATTGGATGCATATCTTACCTTAGAGAATTTTGGCCTTATATTATGCATGCATATAACATTTGTCACTCGATTATTGCATCAATAAAACTGCGTCCAAACTTCGTTCACTTTCTGTTCGATAGAGATTTTAAAACACTATAAAACCAGCTATTTTTCAGGATTTAAAAACGTGGGCCCATAGGATAATTCTTAGAGCTACTGGTTTCACCCACCTGATTTTTAGCTTTTTTGATCTATTGTCGACGGTTTTCGCTTAGAATAGTCCGACTTTGTACCCAAAAATATGCCATATTCGTAATCAGTACAAAAATCTGAGTCGAATGATATGTATTCTAAATTTTTCTTTCGACTTTTTTTTTCGGTCATATTTTTAGCTGAGGTTCCCCTCAGGGATCAGTGGAAAAATGAATTTCATCAAAACGTTGTTNTAGGCTCGGGGCTCGGGCTCGGTCAGGCTCGGTCGGGGTCTGTTTGTAAAATTCCTATAAAAACTGAAGACGTTGTTGCACAGGGCTTGGGTATGTCTCATTTTGTAGAGCGATGTTTGGTCTATCTTTTGATAAGGTAGGCCTCATGATTCAGCTTTTCACTTAAGAGCTGAAGGTTTTGAACTAAAAGTGTTTGAAAGTAACGAAAAAAAGCTCGGTACATGCCTAGTTATGTTAATGTGAAAACCATAATTACTATTCATCGATGCCTACTGGTTTCTTTTATATCTAAGACTTTATTTTGAAAAATCAATGGAAATTTATTTTATGAAATCTTGAATAAAGCAGAGTTGTAACTGGTCCGGCAAAACCGGTGGAGATCATTCAACCGGCCGGAATTTACCGGTTTTTGCCGGTTGCAGATTGTTGACAAAATATTCTAATTCTTTTTTTAGAAGAGCACTGCATGCCTCTTCATGCATTTTTAAAGAAAATGAGTACAATTTTTTTAACAAAAGTTTAAGAATTTTTTCTTCTGAATGTTTTCCAAATAAAAAATAAAACTATCTACTATTAAAAAACAAATGAACTGTCACATGTAATGCATTTATGTTTTTATTTATTTTTGTTTCTGAAGTTAATCTAATTTTGTTTTGACATGGTGCTACATAAGTGTGATTAAATTAAGAAGAGAAAAGAATACTACATATAATTGTATGAATAGAACCATATATTGAATAATTGTCAACAATTTCAACAAACACACTCAGTTTCATCGTTGTACTAACGTCGAAGAATAAAATCTTCAAGCTACATTAAATGTATTTATAATTATTAATTTGTGTTATTAACTGACTGCGATTAAACAATTTATCTACATCTGCATTCTGGTCGTATTTTAAGAAATTCGAATTCAACAGAACTATATAAAATAATATAATTTTTTATTTTCATCTTAATTATGAATACGGATGATCTTACAGTACAACAAATTCAATACAAATTAAAATTCAAAGTTTTTGAATGCGTTACAAACGAAAAAGGTAACAATTCAATATGGAACAATGATGTATCTTTAATTGGAAAAAAAATGAGAAAGATGTAATTCATTTATTGGAAGGATGGGCAGCATATAATCATTGCTACATGGCCTATAGAACATATTCCGAATGGGATATTGATGGTAAACGAAAGAATTTTGGATTAAATGGTATACATGATCATTTAAAACAGTGGAAATGGAAACCAAAAGTAAAGTCAACTGATAACCAAAGGCAAAATGATCAAGCAACAACATCTATTATTCAACCCAAATTTGCTTTTCACAAGAAAGGATTACCAGAAAAATATAAATCAAAAATTAAAGATGCTGAACTAAAATTTATTGTTGGTGGTTCACATTGATTTAATTCATTAGAAAATGATGATCTTTCGAAATTGGTTTAAACTAGTATTGAAATTTGCATGGAAGGGCATCATTTTTCGCACAATGGAATTCAATTTTGAAAAATGTTCTTTAAATTTTTAATATAAAGAATCTACTTCATTGCCAACTAGCTTAGTCTCGTGATATTAAAAAAATGCACTGAGCTATGTTATCTTCACAACATATAACAAGAACTCGTATAGGTACCTATCGTTACCATGATAAAAATTTTGTTCACTGAATAGCATTATGAAATCGCCGTTTTTTTGTCGGTCTAGACATTTTTTTAGACCGGTAGGTCACCGGCCGGACCGGTCTAATTCTTCTTGGCCGGTTACAACTCTGGAATAAAGTCAGCAAAATTTTCTGTTCATTAATTTTTGATTCACATTCAATGTTCAGAGGTTGTAAAATGGTAAGAAAATACATGAAAGTCAGATCCAGTTAGCCAAAGTTCAAATTGGTAAATTTAAGCCTCTAGAAGAATTTTGAACATGGAACTACTCCATCTGAATGGAATATTCATTGGGCATTAAAATCTACAGTAAAACTTTGATCAATTAAAAATAAAACTTATCTTGCAATAGTCAAGCATGCTGAATACAAATGCTCCTAAAATTTATTCAAGAAGTTAAATTATCTTTTAAGATTGATGATATAGTGATACAGAACAAAATTCATTTAGGATACTTCTACTGTGAAAAATACATTTTCACACTCTGTTTTTATCTTTCGCATGAACTGAGAGAAAATAGGAAAATAGGATAAATACTTAGAAAGCATTTAGTGCCATCAGTATGATGAATGATGAGCGACACATACAACAATATGTTTGTTGGATAGTTAGAAATAATACATTAATGTCTCATTTATTCATGGTGTGAAAAATTCTTGCTGCATATGAGATAAAAAGCGATTTTTTAAATATACCCAAAAAAATTTCTGTCAGAAGATATAACACCACAATTTTTTCTGATTTTCTGAAAACACTTTTACTAAAACAATTCATAGACTACTTTAACAAAGGTGTCGCAAAAAATAAAGTTTCATGCGAAGAGTTTTGTATCAGTGTCTACATCAATCATATTAGATTTATCTACTTACCTTTGTGTCTATTTGTATAAATAACTATGACAAATTTTACTAGTTCTAATGATGTTTTCTCGCAGCAGCCAAATTTTGGAACTACATTTGAATAGTATTTTTATCGGAGACATGAGAAAATTCATTCTTCAGAAGCAAGCTTCTCACCGCTTTTCTTGTTTATTTTCATTGAGAGAATGACTTCGCTAAGATTTTCAAAACAAGTCGATGAAGCGAGACATCAATTTTGCTCTACGCTATTTCAAACTTAATTAGTTGCTATAATAGATGATATGTTTTAAAAATAATCCGAGAAATTAATTGAGAAGCTACAAAGAATCTCAAAAACACTAAAAACAAAGTCGATTTCATTATTGTCTTCAACATCTTCTAGTTGCTTTCAATGGTTGAATGATTGGTAACGCTCAGGAGATTTTCATTAAGATATTCTGAATCCTGGACATTTATTTGAATTTTGCTTCCATATTTTGTTTGTTTTACCTGCAACTCAACCATAGCTTGTTGGAAAATACGGTGTATGTTTTCCGTTTTAAAATGGAATCCAAAAAATTGTAGTATTATAATGCTGTCACATAGAATGGTAGAAATGATTTCAGCGAGGAAAGAGATCTCTTCATAAATTTCTTTGTGGTCATTGAAATAGAGCCATTCGGTAGCGACAGTCACTGTGACAGTGGTCACAAATAAATACAGAGCTGATTTCATCCAAACACCTTGAAATTGAGCGTATGAATCTGAGAAAAAATCAAATAGAAGGAAAAAAGCGACTGTATTTCGTGTCAACGACGTGTATCCGGTATTCATGAATACTGGTATAAAGATAGTGAGAAGAACTTCTAACCGAGACATAAAATGGAAGAGATGTTTATTTTCGACGATAATATTTGGATCTAGATCGTTTACAACACGAGCATACAGAAGGCCAATCGTAAAATAAGTCTCAAGTATGAAAAAGCAAACATAAATAAAAATTTTGAATTTTTCGCGTTCTTTGATATAATAGAACAAGTAACCTAGTGTAGCTGTTTCGGTTACAGTCCACAGAAGAATATGATAGATAGCCAACAAGCGTCGTGATCGAATAGGTGCACAATATTGTAAATAGGAGAAGATAATGAAAATCGTGGATAATAGGCCAATGTAGGTACGTTCTTTAGGATGATAAAAATAGTTATACCATGCATCGAAGGCATAGCAACTAGTAGAGATAAATGGAAGAATAACCATCGCATACAGAAAAAAATGATCGCGGCCATCTTCTGGTTCATGTAAATCAAAAAATCCCATCGCAAAAAAACGCTTCACAATGGATTTCAAAAAATTTGTATTGCAGAAATAGCAACGAATGATGAGTGAATCAAAGTATTGAATGGTGTTGTACACACGTATTCAGCTAGTCAACTTTTACACACTAACATAATAAAAAAAAACACGAGTGCAAAATTCTGTGAGTCTGGATATGAGTCTGAATATGGTGGATGTGATGTATGTAGGTACAGAATGCTGGTGTTTTCTATATCCGCATCGGCATCCATATCCGATCAACATTCAAACACTCATATCCATATTCATATCGACATAAATATAAATAGGCTTTCCACTATTCCAAAATTTTCTCTTCTGGGCAACAAAATAGTATATAGGGATACGATTTTTAATATGCGTACACATATAGGAACCCTTGCTTCAGTAGAATAGTCCGACATCTATCTTATCCTACACATAAGTTATACAATATTAAATTTACAGGAAATGGGAGTTTTTGTTGACGTCGTATGACTCATGCAAAAACTAAAGACGTATTGTTTTGAGTTAAAAGTTTTATTATGAATAAAGTTCATTCATTAATGGAAGAGCCTATTATGGGAAGTTTTTAGAAAACAATCCTCAAAAGAATAAGGACTCAATTTTTTTGAAAATGGTTTGGTCAAAATTCATGTTCATCAGCAATTTACAAGGACATCAAAAGCAGAATAAAATCCAACGATATTGACGTCGTAGTTTTTCTGAGGTTAAATTCAAAGTTTACCCAAATTAGCTGATACATACATACATACACTAGAAAACTCTTTGTTTGTGTCAATCGCAGAAGCGAAAGTTTTAAAAACTCCTCCTGATACTGAACAGACAGTAGCATCTAGTTCTTAAGCAAGCATTTATAGGTCACCTTCATATGATAGAAATCCTAGTCACTAGGTTAAGACTGTATTTAGCATCCATAAGATACTTCTATAATTCGGATCTATCACTGTTGTGTGTAAGACAATTGTGTGCAGACAATTGTGTGAAAAACAATTATGAGAACAGACAGCTGTGTGTAACAGAGATGGACGAGTCAGCAAAAAAGTCGCACCGTCACCGTCTCGTCTCGCCCGCTGATAAAATTCCGCACCGCCACCGTCCCGCCCAGCCCCGTCAAAAATATGTTTTAAAAAACTATTTCTTGACAAATTTTTCATTAAATTTTCATAATGGCTATTTCATTTCATGAGATAAAGAGGCATATTTTAAATGCATAAACATCGTTCCGAAATAGAAAAAAATAAATATATGAAAATAAAAGGCAATTATAATACAACCACTCATTTTGTGGAACTCACGTATATTTTCGAAGAAAATAGTGCTTGTAACTTTTAAGTTCGAGGCTTGGCGGCTCTCTCCCTTCCTCCCTCCATTACTGACACCCCACTCAGGGTTGCCAGATCTTCCGATACGGCAGGAAAAATGGTGTTTTTTTGAAAGTTTCTCCAACGACTTTCTGACGTTCCGATTTTTCCGATTTTAACCTATTTTTCCAATCGCCTTCAGATTTCCTAATTTTCCTCCGGTTTTCGAAGTCTTATTTGGGAATTCAAGTTCTTAAGATATTCTAGAATAGTTTAACTATGACACGATACCACACATATATAGCGATCTATTTCACTGTAGTTATCGGGTAGTGAAGCGTCATGAACTCAACAAATCACACGACAGTGATTCGAAAGCATATCTTCCAATAAAACTATGATGTTTTACAGACAATTAAGATCCAGTTTTCTATCACGATGAACTAACTTTCTCTGTTCGTTTACTATAGTGTTAATTAAGAATATTTTCGTTTCTGAGCCTTTTTTTGATTCATCACAGATATCATAAAACTAATCATAATCGTAGGAGTACTAATTTAGCTGTTGCAGAATTGAAAATCGGAATGAGTTCTGTTTATACTTGAGGACATTTTTATGAATATCTGTTACCTCAACCTGATATTTTGAAGAGTATTCAAGCTAATAAAAAGTATGAACAAAAACGAACATTATACAGAATAAGCCTTAGTTTTCTTTTGCATAAGTTTTGTGAAATGCATGCGTGTGTATGAATTTACAATACTGATTCTATTGTTTCGTCAAGTTGGTTATAACATTTTTGATAAAAATAATGTGATCCTGTTCAAATTACTTATGTAGATTTCTCAATCATGAGTAAATTGTGTAATCGATATTTTCTTTAATTCTTTATGAAATATCATTTCCGATATTGCTTCGAAAAGATGAACAGAAGAAAGATAAAGGATATTAAAGTTATCGAAAATATATAGACTAGTTATTTAAGCATGGAAAAATACTTTCTGATTTTCTTCCGATTTCGAGAACAAAAATTTCGACTTTTCCCAATTTTTAGAAAAATTTTTGTGATTTTTTAATTTTCGATCTGGCAACCCTGACCTCCACCATTACAGAGCTCAGCAGCAGCGCATAAAAGGCTGTAGTTTTTATATAATATATCAATGATTTCATACGTATTCGGAAAAAAGGTATTTTACAATTTAAAAATAAGGCATCAGAACAAAAAATTAAAAAAAAAATATATGAGTTCCACATTTTAGCTCCTCTGGAGCTGCGCTAACAAGACTTTTTTACTGATTAGTTTTGTGTGAAAAAAATTTTAAATTTGTAAAAGATGTCTCTAAAGGTCTGAGTATATTTAAAAAATCAAGATTATACAAAGGCGGGGAAACCGCGAAATTTTCGTCATGCACCGTCACCGTCCCACCCCGTCAAGATTTAGCACCGCCGCGCCGGCAGGGTGGGGCGGGGCCGTTTTACACCGCGGCTTGTCCATCTCTGGTGTGTAAGACACTTATGAGAACGGACGGTAATGTACATGCACGTCGATCAATTTTCCTTGAAAGAATTTAAACGAGTGCGAATAATAGAAGATATGCATCTACAGTCATTTAAAATTCACTATCATAGTAGCAGATCTCGTACCAAAACCAAACCGAATCCAAACTCAACACACAGCGTTCAGAATTTTATAGATTTTAGAAAATCCTACAGATGATAATATAGAAAAAATAAAAGCGATCGCTCATACATTCATGTTATGATTCTTCATTGATTTATTTATTTGATTGATCTCTGTTATTTTGTTCACTGCTTTACTTCATTGTCTTTCACTTTTTTTTTGACAAAAATATTTATTTGCACATACACACACTCATTTTGCACACAAACATCTAACACACAATTGTCTGCACATAATTGTCTTGCACACAACAGTCGGGCTCCCGTATAATTTCTAGCACACTGAAAGATACTCGTGAGGAGGTAAAAATGTGGAGTAACTGCGCTAGTATACATATCCAGAAAAGAACGGGGGCGTTTAAAGTTGGAAATTAGCTCCTTTTAATTTCGGTTACTAATACCATTCAATCATATATAAAGCAATAGAGAAAAATGTCCTGAACACTTTGATGCTTTATTCAATGCATTTTGAAAAGATTTTAATTGTTGTTTGAGTCTTGCTTTGACCACACTCTCAGTTATTAGTTGCCTAAAAACACTGTATAATAAAGGGTGTTTCATAAGTAACGACCCTCTTTTTGTTTTCGATTTATCTCTGTCGTATTCAACCATGGAAAGATATTTAACATACATTTTTGAAGAGCATCATCTAAACTATCAATCAAAAACAAAGTGTATTAAATTTGCATGAACTTTAAGAGAGAACTACATCGATAACGATTTTGAAAAAATTTTGTCAAATGCATTTTTTGTTTTTTCCCTATAAAGAATTGTCTTCTTCGTATTTTGTAAATATCTTTCTTGTTTTTTGATAGTTTGATTTAATTTTTTTTCAAAAGATAGCATGTGTAATTCTCTACAAAATCCGATCAAAATACCTCTTTGAAATAATAACTAAAAATGGCAAGAAGTCTATTTCTTCCACAGATGAGAATTAGTTTTGTGAAAAATGATCTCTGTGAAACTGGATCTTTTTGGAGTGTAGAACTGCTGATCAGATATATTTTTTTAACAAGCATTTTCAATGGTCACTTTCCATTGGATTTTTTAGAGAATTATACAGGCTATCTTTTGAAAAAAAAATTAAATCAAACTATCAAAAAACAAGCGAGATATTTACAAAATACGAAGAAGACAATTCTTTATGGGTCATTCCATCGGATGTCACCAGGTTCATCTGGCGACCACGTCCAAATTTGTTGAAACTTTCAGGATTTGTAGAGCTTTTTGCGCTGATCATTTTGGTAATAAAATTTTTCAAAAAATAAACTCTGTTTTCGTGAAGATACAGGTCAAATACGAAAAATACACTTTTTTAAAGCAGAAAAAATAAAATCTGCATTTTTATCAAAATAGCGACGAAAGTCTCACTTTTTTCACTCGAATTTTAGAACCAACCACATATTTAGATTTCTCGTGAAAAACTGCATCACAATCCATAGGAATTAAAATACTTTTGACGAATTTTATAGGTCCATTAGGTCCCTAAGTAATGCACTAGAGAAGAACAGTGTTTGAGAAAATCGATCAGAAAGTTGGAATAAACCAGACTGGTGGTATTAGCAGTTTGATAGAGCAAAACATGCTCTACAAGATGCACTGTTTAGTTTAGCCCCTACTTCAAATTTGAGAAAGGAACAGCGGCCCACAAGACGCTAGACTACCATTTTTCAGCGAAATTTTGATAAATATATTCGTCAAATCTGACCACTTGATTCGATCACCATTTTCAAATTCAGTGTAACTTTCAGTACTTGTAGAGCTTTTTACGCTGATCATTTTGCTAATAAATTATTCAATGTTCGATTTTATTTTCACAACGATATGGGTCAAATAATATCAATCACTATTATCTCCTTTTGAATATTATGCATAAAAAACGATACTTTTTTCTCGCAACAAAAGTGATAGCGCAATACTATCTATGGAAATTCAAAGGCTACTTAAATATGCTGATTGGGCATAAAAAACTGTGCCAGAATCTCCGTGAAATGCACAAATTTTCACATATTCTTATGATGTCTGTCTGATCATATGTAATACACAAGGGAAAGAGAGTTGATGAAAAAAGATTTAGAATTAATTAGAAAAGCAAATGATCCAAAATAAGAATGTAATCAATTCGATAGAGCATAATTTGCTCTACAATATTCATTAATCAGTTTTATCTCCACCTTTCTTTGTAAAGGCAATAGTTGTTGAAAACATCTATTAGTAAGTGTTCATGATCTATTAGTGGATAGATGTTTTTAGCTTCTTTCGTTTAAGACGTCTTCAAAAAATAAAATTTGTTAGGGATAGCTTTCATTTGAAGCCAAAGATGTTTTGATTGGATTAGATATCAATAGATAAGTCTTTTTTTTGTACATAATGGAGGTTTCTTATGTTAGTGAAAATCTCCCATTCGTCAGCAAAAATATGATTCATTAATTTCTCTTCTAATCTGTCTTTCTTACATTATTCACTGTTTTTTCTTGCTTGTGAAAATCATTATTAATTATGCCGTATAAATGTCAAATTTGGTGTGCTCATCCTTGTCATGATGAAGTGCTACCAAATGGGAAAAAGCGTTTTTGGAAAACCGGTTTGAAACCATCACATCTGAAAGGAAAAAGATCAATCAACGAGGAATTGGCTGATTTTATCAACAACCATAATGAAGCAGTTTTAAATGGATCTTCTAAACGGCTTTCAAAAGGTGATTATTTCTGCTCATGGTGTTTTACAAAAGAAGCGAATCCTTCAATGATTGATGAAGAAAAACACATGGATTTTGATCATAGCCAAGAAAGTCCCAACTACAACAGCCCTGAGAGTGGTTCAAATAATCAACAAGATTCTCCGATGGATGATGATTATATACGTGCCGAAGAAGAAGATACAAAAATGAAGTTAAATCAGGTGTTTCAATTTTGTAAATGTCAAGAAAATCGATGACTTGTGAGTTCTTTACTTTGGAAGTCAAAAAATATAAAATTCTTTTTTTTTATAGCCGAAACAGGAATCAAATTTCAAATGCTGTAGACGAGGCGTACTTTGAACTGCGGGAGTGGAGCAATACACTTTTACCATCTTCTCATCGTAATGAAGAACCTGAAATGTTGTCTTCACTCAATCTTTCAATTGATGATGCTGCTTGGATTCTGTATCGTTTACGGGAACTTTATACCATTAGTAACAACGAAGAAAAACAAAGAATTATGACTATGTTGCCACCTATTTGGGGTCGAGATCGAATTGCTAATTGGTTGGATGGTTCTGAACATCATGCTCGTCAATCAATACAACTACGTTCAACTACAGGAGTTTTGTCAAATTCTGAAGATCGACGGGGAAATAAACCACTCGATAGTCAAATCGAGTTAGCAGTTTACAACTTCTACACCAGTGATGAAATTAGTAGAGAAACATCTTATAAGAAACAAGGCATCCATTCATCACCACTTAGAACTCCAATTCCTATACGTTTTCTTCATCTGACCATTGGAAAAACATTTGAACAATTTAAGATGAAGTATCCAAACATGGAACTAAGTCGATCAAAATTCTTTTCATTAAGACCTCAATGGGTGAGAGAAGGAACACCTCAAGAATCTTGTTTATGCATCCACCATGAAAATGCTGATCTACTGCTTCACAATCTACTACTACAACTAAACGTACATTTAAGATTCATGCGCTTGATCTATAATCCAGAGACCCTGTTGAACAACGATGTGTTCATCGGTGCACAGCAATTCATAGACAATCAAAATAACCAATGTGAAGAATGTCTTATTTTTCTCCATAGATTATTTATTTTCATGCGATAAACATCCAAATAATTTAACTAATCTTTAGTGTGACCCATCATAGAAATAACATTATCCACTAATAGATCATGAACACTTACTAATAGATGTTTTCAACAACTATTGCCTTTGCAATGAAAGGTGGAAATAAAACTGATTAATGAATATTGTAGAGCAAATTATGCTCTATCAAATTAATTACATTCTTACTTTGGTTCATTTCCTTTTCTAATTGATTCTAAATCTTTTTTCGTCAACTCTCTTTCCCTTGTGTATTACATATAATCAGACAAACATCATAAAAATATGTGAAAATTTGTGCATTTTCCGGGGATTCTGGCACAATTTTTTATGCCCAATCAGCATATTTAAGTAGCGTTTGAATTTCCATAAATAGTATTGCGCTATCACTTTTGTTGCGAGAAAAAAGTATCGTTTTTTATGCATAATATTCAAAAGGAGATAATAGTGATTGATATTATTTGGCTCATATCGTTATGAAAATAAAATCGAACATTAAA
>CAJNSZ010001128.1:0-34920 GCA_905329745.1 Rotaria sp. Silwood2 | reverse complement strand
CACCAACACCCACCCCTCACACCCACACCCACCCCCCCAACCCACACCCAACACCCACACCCACACCCACACCCACACCCACACCCCACACCCACACTCACACCCACACCCATACCCAACTTCATTAATACAATTACTGAAATAACATTTATTAATTTATGCAATTTAGAGAGATTGATAAGACACCTGCATCGACTAGTAGAAGTTCAAAAAATCATCTAGCATCAAATCAAAAGTGAGTTTGTTATTATACTTGTGATTTGTATAATTCACAAATAGTTCTTATCAATTCTGAACATCTATTCTACATTTTTGTATCGAACTAATGCATAACGTCGTTCTGAATATGCGCCGTATCGAGCATTACAGTTACATATGCTTTTCCATTAGTTTATCGTTAGAACAAAAAATTTATTTGCTTGTGAGATAGAATCTTGTTCAGTTTACTATGATTATATTAGGAGTAAGCATTATAAATTAAAAATGACATCTGTGGTTAAACAAACTGTTTGAATACACTAGAGAAACGAAAGTATGACAGTTCATATTATAATCTGACCCTAAAAGTGTGTGAGAAAAGAAACTGTATGAGACTGAAAGAGAAAATCTATCGAAGGAGCATAAGAAAACAGTTCTACTTATTAATCATATTAAAGCATTTACAATTTTTAAGTATTATTTTCAATAGAAAAATTCATGAGAAATACTTAACAAAGTATTGAAATTTAATTATTTCTATTTTTAGTTCTAATATCTTGTCTCAAACAACGTCAAATACAAAAGTACCATATATATCTCAAAGGTAACATCCTGATAATATATTTCTATATATATCTTACTTTAAATGCTTTAGTACAATTACATTGGGAACGTCGACAACAACCAATAAACATATGGATTATAACTCGAATCAGTGTAGCAACAAGTATGGATTTTTTTCTTATTTCTTCTTATCGTTTTTGATTTTTTCATATTTCAGTTTTATTATCGATCGATCGCTCATATGTTCTTCTACTAAAAATAGTGCATAAACTATGAATCGATCATCAACAAATAATAATTTTCAATGGAATGCAATAGATATAAAAACTCTATGGAATACCGGGATTTAGAAAAGAAAAACAAAGATTTGTCGAATAAAATTGATAATTTGAAAGAGGCTCTTTAAAAAGAACGGAAGGAGCGAAAAAAATGAATGAAACACATATATGTAAGTTATATTCATATGTGCCATAGATTAAATCGATCAACATAATAATCGTCATGTTTTTACGCACAGATTCTGCTATAACTTTACTAATCGTAAGAATATATTAAAGAACAATACTGTATCGTAAACTCCTATACCCTTCTAGTCTCATTATATTCAAAAGAAGATAGATGTACCATATGAATGAAAACCTAATAGAGTTTTTAATGAATATTATTGTATCATAATCTACTCGTTGAAATTTCGTTGTTGATCGTTTGTAACATTTTATCAAAGGGCAGTGTTATTAGTCATTTTTATTATTGAAGATTTTTCAAATAATAATTCATTTCACTTTTGGTTTTTTTAGTGAAACCTCGTACATCATTTTGGAACGAATTATCAATTTTCATGCAGTCTCATGGTGATTCATATCAAGGAGATGGTCGTGCTATTCATGAAATAGGACGCGAACTTGGTTTAACTGACCATATGATTCAATATGTGCAACGTGATACCGACAAGTCCGATAAAGTTGCTATGAAAATATGGAGAAATTTATGTCCAACAATTGAAGATAAAGTATTTGTGGGATCAATAAAGAGAGTTCCAACATCTACACTTGATAATATATACGGTGAATTCTTTTTAGTTTATTAACAAATAGAAAACTAAATATAGCGATTACTTTCTTTTTAATATTATTGATTTATTCGAGAAAACAATGATATTTTTAAAGACGATAAAAACTACTGATTTAACTATGAAAAAGATCTCATTCTGCTGTTTTTTTCATTTCAGCATTTGCTCGTCTGTCTCATCCAAAAAGCAGTTTAGATTATACAAAAATGCGAAACGACATAGCTGCTAATATCAGGCAAGGCAATTTATCTCATCGAACACACGGAGCTTTACTGATGAATCAAAATTATAATGGAGAAAATGATGCTGATAATGACGGAGAAAATAATTCTGATAATGATGATGACGATGAAGAAAATGAAACGAATAATCATGCGAATGATTTCCAATCACGTATACGAACAAGCGAAGTAGTTGATGATTCAAGTAACGACGAAGAAGAATAATTCTCATGTCTTTGGTATTGACAGATAAGTGCTTTATTTATTGATTTTCTTTAATGATGTTTTTTCGATCAAGCACTTATACTTTATTCATATTTAGTTTTATTTACTTTACTTAATTCTCAGTGATATTTTAATGAAAAATCAAAGACACATTTTATGTTATTCTTCTTTTGCTTTTTATTTACAATAAAGTTCTTTTCTATGACTTACAATTACAAACATCAGATTTATGTAATAATTAAAACGTAATTATTATATGTCTAAACATCAGAGATAAATAAAATGAGCCATTATTTGATTTACATAGTTTTATAAAAAAAATAGATGAAATATTATGAAACAATGTGAAAGAAAGAATGGTTTTAGATGAGTAACGAAGATGATACTGAGATACAAATGATAATGGATAAAAAATCTCGCTTTAGTCGTTATCGTACTCGAATTCAAGAAAGAAAACAGCTTGATATAATGGAGATGATGACAACTGATGATTTGAACGAAACACCGTACGTTTACTCATATTTTTTGTCTACTGTTTATACTATAACATTTACTCTTAATAGAGAAGATGAAGCATGTGTCTTTGATCAACGGATGGTTCTCGATGATAGCACAACATCAACATTGGAACATGATGAATATAATCCAGCATCAGATTCAATTTTAAAGGAAGCAACTAAACAACATGCATCGGAAAGAGATAATGATAATGACAATAATTATGAAGATGAAGTTGATGATTTGTATCGATTCTATAATGATCGTAATAATATACGAGATGGTAATGATGGAGATAAAGCTGATGATGATGAACATGATGAAGATGAATATGAAGATGAAGATGAAGATGAAAGTGAAGGTGAAGATGATGGTATTGAGGAAAGTCCGGATTTTCAACACAACTTCTATGACAATTATTTCGAAAATGAAAGATTACCTGATGTTACTGAATTGTCTGTAATGTTATTTTTTACTTGGAAAAGACATAACATAAGTAAAGCTGCTGCAAATGACATATGTCGTATTATCAACATGTTCAATATTCCAAACATGCCCAAAGATTTTCGTGCAGTAATGAGACATTTAAAAAAAATAATCCAACATTACTCGAAGGAAATCACTTTTTTATTTGTCGTTCATGCGGCCATAAAGGTGCAAATGCTTCCAAATGTAATATGACTAGATGTCAGTCATCGAATTTTCCTGTACGAACTCCAACATCAGTTGTCGTTTTTCCTTTAGCACCACAAATGTGTTCAATTCATGAACGAGAAACTCTTATCATGCCAACTTATGAATTAAATCAATGTGACGATTTATCAAACTCTCAACGTGCTCAGGAAGTAGCAAGAAAAGAAAAGCAAAATAATCCAGCAAGAAATAATGTAACTCTCACGTTGAACACTGACGGAATCCTTCTAAAACGAATATCTCGATCGTTATGGATTACATGTGCTTGTATAAATGAGTTGCCTCGAAAAAAACGTTACGATATCAACAATATCCTTATATGTTCTATATCTACTGGAGATGAAAAACCGAAGAAAGGTGAATATTCAACAATATTACAAGATATTGTGAATGAATTAAAATTTCTTGAACAAGTTGGTTTTGATGTTTTACTTCCATCAACTGTCAAAACTCATAATAGAACTTACACACATTTCCATGCTTTTACTATTGCAGCAGTGTGTGATAAACCCGCACAAGCAATCATGATGAATANAAGGTTATAATAGCTATAAATAATAAAGAAAATATTTCATATTGTTTAAATGGCTATTAGTTTATAAATAGTAATGGTTTTTATAATCATCCACACGGTTTTTAACCGCTCTCATAAGTTAAAATGACTGCGGAGCCTTTTATTCGTTATCCAAACTCCAAATACGTACAACAACTTAAAAAAACGTGGGATGTCTTAATAATCAAAGCAAAACTTGAAGTAGCTCTATAATGATTAGGTACCTACAGGAAACCATAAAGTGGGTATAGAAAATCATTAAGTAGCTATAGGAATTCATCAAGTAACTATAGGAATTCATTAAGTAGCTGTAGAATCATTCAGTAGCTGTAGAGAATCATTAAGTAACTATTGGAATTCATTAAGTAGCTGTTAACTTTTTTCAAAAGTATCTCTTTTGAGAAGCTGCGATTTGAATTCACAAACAGATTTCTATTACTACTAATATTCTTATTATTAATTATGAATAATTTCAAATATTTTTCATGAAACTTCATCATTGGGTAATCGTAAGTGGGCAAATCGAATCCGACGTCAGAGTTTCATTTCATTAATATTTTTATTTAATTTTTTTTTATTGTCATCAATACCATTTTTTATTTATTTTATTAAACATATTTTTTGTTTTTTTTTTATGTTTTTTACTTTCATTTTTAGTAATGCTTTTCTTAATCATTCATTTTTTCTTCCTATTTTTTTTTTCTTTTTATTATGCGTATTTTTTTTCATTTTGTCTTATTTTTATTATCATTTTAAATTTTTTTAACTTTAATTTTATTACTTTTGTGCGTTTTATTTTATTTTCATTATTGTTTTCATGTTTTCATTTTAGCATTTTTTTCTTTTTCTCTTTTTTTAATTTCATTTTAGATTTTTTTTATTTGTATTTTAATTTTTTTTATTTTTATCTTTATCAATATTAACAGCACCAAATTCTGACGTCGAAATCGGATCCAGAAATTTTGGCCATTTTCGATCAATTTTTTTTCGCAAAATAATAAAAATTATCAGTAATGCATAATGAAATTCTTA
This sequence comes from Rotaria sp. Silwood2, assembly GCA_905329745.1. Classification (NCBI taxonomy): domain Eukaryota; kingdom Metazoa; phylum Rotifera; class Eurotatoria; order Philodinida; family Philodinidae; genus Rotaria; species Rotaria sp. Silwood2. The sequence goes on along the minus strand of CAJNSZ010001128.1, from coordinate 29,867 downwards.
ATAATAAAATGGAAATCCCACCCGTATTGTCCATTTTAACGACTTGAATACAATTGCGCATGACTGAGATTCTATTACCGTAACCACCCTATAGGGCGCCAGCATTTTTTCAAGTACGGCCCACAGGGCGTGCGCAATTAGGGTATTTCTAGGTTGCGGTTACATCGTATTCGAAGGCGTTGGTTAACTATTAATATTAACTACTAATTCAGTAATGCCTGTCGTCGGGGTGTGAGTGTGGGTGTGTGTGCGTGTGCGTGTGTGGGTGTGGGTGTGGGTGTGGATGTGTGGGTGTGGGTGTTACTGCTCTAATTGACAGCTACACCCACACCCACACCCACACCCTTGCCACAGTCTCCAACGGAAACATCGTCGGTCATGTCAAACAAATATCAACAGCCACTTTCATTTCTCTTTCCTGTCTCACTGCATTACGCCATCACTTTACTTCGCCCCACCGTCAGTTCGAAGATGCTGACTTTGAGCGTATTGGAAGCCAGCATGTGAGAGAGGATGGGTTGTGAGCATGAGCAGGATGGTTTGGATGTGAATATAGTTTTTCTCTTGAGAATTATGCATAACCCACATCAAACCACACCCACACCGTCGCCTGCATCCACATATCATGAGGGACCGGAGGGACTATTTTCTTCTTGAAGTTAATTTTTCTACGAGTTTAATTTACTTGCTCAGGATTCATCGATTATGAGCATTGTTTAGCACGTCTACATCCACGCCGTTACCCCCACCAACACCTTCCAAAGAAGTCATAATAGGTGTCGACGGCATCATATGCATAGGATGTGGATGGGATGACGTGTGGGACGTAGCATATCTAGTGTGTGGTGTACGCACCCTTCTGAGTGCATGCTTGTGTATGGGTTAGGGATTCGAGCATAGATCTTGTTGAGGTGCGGCTCGCGTGTAGCTTTGGCATTAGGATGTTGATACGGAATTTTAGTACGAGGTTAAGGGCGTAGAATGAAAAGTGTAGGAGCGGATTAGACATCAGACGAGGTATCTGGATGAGTGCGTGAGTGAGGCTAGTGTTTGCACATGGGCTTTGGAAGTGGGTACTAAAGAAGGATATATGAACACCCACCAGATCCCGATTACATTCCATATCCCCTATTGGGGTGAGTCTGGGGCGAGCCGTGGTTTGTCCTGTGTAGATGCGAATATGTGGGTGTGGGCTGTAGGTGTTGGCCTGGCGATTGGTGCGTGGTTCGTTAAGTCAACACCCACACACCTATCCCCACACCCGTAAGGCGCAACAAGAGAGATGAGCCACGACTCCTTTCGAAGCGCCCACATCGAGAGAGACATGGTTTGACTCCCTCCGCGGTTCCGACATTGAGAAAGATGATCTGTACGCGTTTTAGTTTACTAAACCATGTTTCATTGGTATAAAATGTAGTACTTGAGGAAAAAATTGACACTCTTCGCCACTGTTTTATTTTCAGAAACTGCTTTAATTTCCAGAAATTTATTTTAGATTTTTGGAACCCCGTTCTACCCCGGGGAGTTCATTTCTGATTTCCAGAAATGTAGTTGGCTTACGAAAAGTCACTTTCGATTTCCGGAAATCGATTAAGTGTCAGAAAAATGATGCAGTCTCCCGAAAACTTAGATAACGCATCAAAATGCTAGGATTCGCGCATTGGAGGCAATTGTTGGTCTTAATGTGAAACACTATGCACGCACACAACTACACCCAAAAATTCCCACACCCAACCACCCATCCTCGAATGTTTACACACACACGGCATTCAGATCAGTTGTAATGGAGACTGACGCTTATCGATACCAAGGCCGAGAGTAACCGTGACCTTGTTAGAGACGATCAGAGCCAAGAGGTTTGGACTGAGTACATCCCTAACTGTTGACAAATCAATGAGAGGAACCCGAAACTGACACACGTGGAGAAGTCTAGCAGTTATATTAAAGTTGCTGATCAGTATGATGTTTAAATCTGTCTCAATTGTTTTTACTGTCCGAAATGTGTTGGTACTTTGGCTATGAGATTTAAAATAATTTCGTCTCTTTTTCGAATTTTTTGAAATATTTTACTCACGAGAATAAAATAATTATAACCAAAACTTTCGCCGTTGTTTGAATAACGTGCTGTTGCGGATTTTTAGTTTTCTTGTGTCCCTGTTTGCTTTATTTTTCGAATGACTCGTCTATCTGTCTTGCAATACGCGAGCACTTTCTGTCCTGTTATTTGTTTGCTTTCATCTCCCGTTTTTTCGTTTTTTTTAATTTCTTATCGAATAAACGCTTCAATGAGAAGGACAGTACATGATAACAGTAAAATATTGAAGGATAGAGTAGAGAACGAGTGATGGCAGAAAAAAAAATTCTATATATATTTCATTTAGTATACAGTACAAAGATCGTTACTCATTCTCTGTGACTCGACTTAGTCACGACCACTTTCTCGAACAATGTTGCAATGGAAGTGTGTATGAAAAAGAATGCAGAAAAGACTTTTTTGAAGGAAAGATAAGAAACGAAAAAAACAACAGCACACATTATTACATTCATTCTGTGTCACAGTGCGTGCAACGCAAAAAAAAAGCCCACTTCATATAAAATCGGCGAAGCACAGCAGATACGCGGCTTTGCATATATGGACAAGGAGTCAATCAACAACGAGCTTAACTGCCGCATTTTCACTCAACCGTTCATCAATCCTCTGGCGCTATCGTCTTGTGATCACACCTTCTGTCGATCAGGCATTGAAAGTGTATTGAAATCCAAGGCTGTCTGTCCTAATTATTGTCACGAGCCGCTCTCATCTGGTGATCTAAACCCGTCGGGCCGCAGCCTCGTCAATTTACTCACTGAGCATTTGGTAAGAAGTAACAGCTGCAGTCAAACAAACATTCAAGGAGACTTTTTGATGACCATGTCAAGAAACCGTGTGCGAAAGTAGTCGTAGCCTGTTCAGCTGCGAATCTTAAGTGTGGGTGGATGGGGCCACGCGATCAACTCTAAAGTCATCTTGCGAATTGCATGATCGAGTCAATGACACCGATTCTTGGCCAGTTTGGGTGCGGCTGTGTATGAGGTGGGGGTGTGAATGTGTGGGATGAGAGTGTCGCCTTAACGAACCAGGCACCCGCAGCCCACCCCCAAACCTGAAGCCACACCAAAACTTGAACCCACACTGAAACCCTAACTCACACCTAGACCCAAACCCACCCCCAAAACCGAACTCACGCGGACACCCATACTCGAACCCACACCCACACCCAAACCCACACCCACACACACCCACACACACACCCACACTCACACCCACACCCACACTCACACCCACCCCAAATGATTTGCTACCCATTCAGCTTCACAACGATGACCAAGCTTTCCACCCTCAATCAAAATTCCACTGGCGACATTGTTACGTTCCTTTTTAAATGTTAAGTTTATTTCATAATATAATATAATATAATATAAGGCAGTGAGTACCTATATAGAACATAACATAGAGAGATAATAATATGTTCGAGAGAGAAAAAGGAAAGAAACAAACAACGAGAAAATAAACAACTAACCATAAGCAACTGTTGACTTCTGATACTAATTATTAAAGATGTCAGACCCTAACAGGCATGTTCAACCGATTGTGACAGATCAAAAAAAAATATTCTTGTTGCCATGAAAAAGCAAAATCACGTTTTTGTCTGTGAGCGCGATCATAAAATATTCTATCATGAGTCATTTCAAATGAGTTCTCTGGAACAGGACAAAATCTTTCTTGTCTAAGTCGTTCTGGTACATTTTTCAATCACTTTATTGAATATTGTTCTGATTTATTATGTTTCATTATCATAATTAAATTTTCTAAATCAATTAAATAAGAATCCAATTCAATATTTCTTTTTCAATTATTTCACATTCAATATCAGAAAATTCTTCCCATTCTGTTGTTTGTGTCTTATTAAATATTCTGGATGTTCGAGTTGATGGATATTTTTTTTGATCGACATCGATCAATTCATTTGAGGGTGTGGGTGTGTTGTTCTCCTCTTCAATTACAGTCACAAACACAGTCACAGTCACAGTCACACCCACACCCACCCAATTGCTCGACATAATCGAAAAAAAATTCGTCATAGAGGAGAAAAATTATTATCAACAATATTTAATAAGAGTGATAATAAAAAATCAATAAAAAAAGAATCATTTTCAATATCATTATTACAAATTTCAATGAAATGATGTTTACATTTAGCTCACTATCATACAAATGATAATATTAATCATTGTTTATCAACTTTTATTATTCATAATAATCAATTGAAAAAAGAAAATAAATAGGTCCGTCCAATACAAAAAAAAAAAAAAAAATTTATATGACAGAATGTTTTCTGTCAGATAGATTTATCTATGAAGTCGAAAATAAGAAACTAACGCGTCTATTTATTTCTATAAATATGTAATCGTTTTCTTTTGTTTTTTTCTTCTCTAAATATCGTCTAACCGGTCGACACATCTTCTTTTTTTGTGTTACTTATCATTGTGTCTTTATTGCATATCAATCTTATTTTCAATTTTTTCTTCTTTTGTTTTAATAGACAAGAAATTTTTTTTTTTTTTTTTTTCACATATCGATATAAGATTTTGATAAGTATACTAAGAGAAACAAAACAATATAGCTTATCATAATAAATAAATCTGTTGGAGATATTTTCATTATCTAATTAAATAGCATATTTCAATAAACATTTACATTTAATTTAACAATAGAACATTAAGAACATATATGTTCGTTTTTACTTAATCGAAAGTAAACTGTCAATGAAATCGATTTAAATAATATATTAATCTTCATATTGACTAATATCATACAAATAGATTCTCTCAAAAGAATACTGTTTTTCTACTATTATAGACGAAAATCTAATCAAGGACGTTCAATGTATGTCAATTAACCTGGCTTGCCAACTCGCAAGGTCCCAAATTGGGTACACTTGAAGTATAATTTTTTTCTAGATGGGATACATCCATGGAGTACATAAGTTATTTTCAAAATTCAAGTCTGTACTTCAAGAGTAACTGCGGAGAAAAGCGTAACGTCTGCAAAAAGAGTTTATATTGAACTGTATTCCTGCGAGAAATAATAAAAAATGTCCATCCTTCAGAAAGAAAGTAAAGCAGTTTTCAGCATAAATCGACTTTGATGAACAAATCGAAATGCTGAATTAAAATAAACGCTAACTATTCAAATTAACTGGTATAGATCTTGTTACACGAGTGGTGACTCCAGATGGTTAAGATTGAGAGAGAGGATAAAATATTTTCACATTAGAGCTGGTGTCGTATTTTCTAGTTATATAAAAATTAATCGAACTGTTGTCATTTTCAATCATGTTTTATGCAAAAAGGCGGAATTTAGGAAAAGTTAATAAATTGTGCAAAGTTCAGTTCATTTCTCCTATAACGAGAGTTTTGTTTTGCAATCTCCTAGGAACTATGTACTTTCTTGCAACCTTCTAAGAAAAAGGCATTTATGCAAACGACTCAGAAGCTTTTCTTTATGATTTTGCCGTCGAAGATGGCTACACTTACGACACTCGTTCGAAAGCAAACGCCTTGAGGAAGAATAAAAAAACAAGTTTTGAATAAAAAGAAAATGGAGAGGCCTTTTTCACTGATTAAGTAGCTAATGCAGATGTTACTTTTTTCGCAAAGCGAAAGTTTTCACCTGCACTTCAAAAATTGTATTTGACTCTATAATCTTCTCGACAAGAAAAGTGGCTTTATATTTAATTCAGAAAGTTTGCTGTGTGTTTTTGCCACCGACGGTAACCACTTTAGTGGAAATTGTTCAAAATACAACTGTTTAGAAAGCGAAAAAGTCAAAAATTTTGAAGAAAAAGCAAAAATTTTCATATGTTTAGACGAATTGCGTCAGTGTGGTTGTTGACTCTTCGCAAAGCGAAAAATTTTCACATTCGTTTGCAATTTTCTCGTTAAAAGTCATCATTTGACTTCGGGTTTCGCCAAAAAAAGCAATAAGTATCTCAATTTTATCTGATATTTTTCTTCCGATGATGGCCGCCAAGCGGAAATCCTTGATTTTTGAGAAATGAATGAATCACTATCGCATCTGCTACGCTCAGCACCACTCTGGGTTATCTAGCTGCGTTTTAGCTGCTTTCATGTACATTTGATCACTTGCGGGCGAGCCGTTAGAGCAAAACCTTCACACTTCATCTGATTACTTCACCAAAAATTCAGTTTGACCTTTAGGGCGACATTAACAAGTCAATAGAAAGACAAATCCAAGTAGATGCAATCGTTACTGGCACTTACAAATCTCTATAGTCTGTTTTACGATTCGTATTTCGTATTTCTACAAATGGGTTTGGAATTCTGCGAGAAATTTTTCGAATTTTTACTCAAAGATGGTTCATAAGTAGTGCAATGGAAAAAGCTCAAATGGAGTACAAAAATGCGTACCCCATGGATACAGATTTCTGTGGGGTACAAAAGTTCAAGGATGGGTGTGGGTGTGAGGATGTGTGCGTGGGTATGTGGTGTCGGTGTGTGTGTGTGTCAAGAGTAGATACTCACAAGCACCCTTATGAAGCTATCTGAGAGTTCTTAGACTTGATCATTATTGAAATGAGCAGTAGTAAAAAAAAATTAAGCTATCATATCTATCTACTCTATAGGAAATATGAAATTGGCATTGAAATAAAAGAAGATTACACATAAATAATCATCACGATGAGATATATTTGCTTATTATAATTAATGCGCATAACATAAAAGTCATGAGTAACAGATACTATGATAATTTACAATTCAAATGATATATGAAGTGATTTAACTATAAATATGAAAAAAAACAATTATATTAATAATTTTTCCTAGAGGTAGAAATAGAGGACGAGATAGCTTCCAAAGTGTAAGGGTGTGGGTGAGAGTTCGGGATCTGAAGCTGAGTCTTCTCTTAATAGACACACTCACCTATTACAACATTTTGCACCTAAATTAAAAAAGTTGGTCCTCATATTTTAGGATTCAATGAAATTGATTCAGTTAAGAACTGAGAGTTTCGACTGAAGATTCTACCCAGACAGACAAAACTCACAAAAAAAGCGGTGAAATACGCGTAGAAATTTTAACGAAAAAAAAATCAGGAAAAGCGCACATTCCTACGATTTTATCTTCGTTAACTTCTCTACGGTAATCAACGCGTTTAAAACTAACGCGTATTTATCAATTAGATTTCTACGCATTTATACCACTTCCAAATCTACGCATATTTACTCTTTACAAATCAACGAGTTCTTGGCGCCTGAAAATGTGCGCTTTTCCCGATTTTTATCTACGTTAACTTTTCTACGCAAATTAACGCTTGCAAAACCTAACCGTTCTCATCCGTTCGAAAACTATATCTTTTTAGCATTGATGAATTCACGTGTTCTTAACGCCTGAAAATCTGCGCGTTTTCCGATCTTCATCTACGTAAACCTTTCTACGCCAAATAACATATTGGCATACGTTACCCATCTCAGTATCTGTATATACGTTACCCAGATGGGTAAAGCACTGAAAGATACCCAAATGGGTAGCATATAAACAGATACCCAAATGGGTAACATATAAACAGGTACCCAAACGGGTAGCGTATATACAGATACCCAAGCGGGTAACATATAAACAAATACCCAAATGGGTAACATATAAACAGAAACCCAAGCGGGTAAGGCACAGAAAGATACCCACATGGGTAACATATAAACAAATACGCAAACGGGTAGCGTATATACAGATACCCAGATGGGTAATATATAAACAGATACCCAAATGGGTAACATATAAACAAATACCCAAATGGGTAACATATAAACAGAAACCCAAGCGGGTAAGGCATAGAAAGATACCCAAACGGGTAACATATAAACAGGTACCCAGGTGGGTAGCGTATTAATAGATACCCAAATGGGTAACACACAGAAAGATACCCAATTGAGTATGACACGGACAAATACCCACAGTGGTGTTGTATAGTGATAGAGTGAGGAGATATGGGTATAGCCATTCACCGGATGATTATTTTTATGAGTGTTTACCCTATAGGGTAAACGGGTGATCGGTGAGAAACTCATATTAAAGGTGTAGCTACGTGTATAAAATGTGGCCAAATAATGGAAAATTAGGAAGGAGGATGTGATGAAAAGATAATAGTGTAACTGGAAACGACAAAATACATGTGAAAATCAAGCAAGTAGTACCTCTTTATAGAATACTCATTTAATAAAATAAAACTTTGCGTTAGATATATGGATGAGGACGCGGTAAAATTTTTTAAAAACACTTCATTATGGTGTTGTTAGAGTGCTTGAGGCTTTGTCAGATATTTTCTACAGATTGCTTCTGTCGAGGCAGTTGTATGGTGCGCATAAGATTTTTAACGATAATGATTGATGATAACTTAAAGCATTCTACCGATAGAGGTCATACATATACTAATAGTACAAGGTAGTTTTTATTTCACAGCATTTGGAAAAAATTTCCACTGATTTTCTACTTTTACTGAAATTTATTACTTTTGGTATATATAAAAAATAATGATATAGCATTACAATAGTGTTGAGATTTAATTCTAAAGAGTAGAAAATACGGATTATATCATGGGCGTGTGTATATGAGTACATAAGATAAAGCAAAGAAGAGAAAATAATGACTTATGGAATGAAATATTTTAGACGTAAATATAATGTATGAATTCATTTTATTTCATCAATATGCTTGGACATTGAGATTATCACAAACTTTTGTTATTATCTTTGCAAATATGAATGTGACTTAGCATAGACATGACTTTAAGTTTTAGGTAGCAAGACTAGTTTTTTTTTGTTATTATTTCAGTTACTTGTGATGAAAACCATGAAAATTTGTTACATTCACTTCTAGATAGGTGTTCGTTAATCTCCACTGTTGGATCTTTCAACATTCAATTATGGGAAAAAAGAACTATAACAAAAAAAATGTTTCCAAAAGTCAGTCAACGAGAAAAGTTGCAACTAATTTTGATGACAATGACAATAGCATGCCTAATCCAACCGTAAATGCTACAGATGAAAATGAAAAAGAATTCTTCGATAAGACGGATAAAGTTATGAAAAAACGAAAGGAACATTTACATGATTTTTATCGCAATGCAAAAAGAATAAAAGGTTATTTTCACAATTATTAAGAAACTATTAAATATTGATGGATAAATATGCTTAATGGAATTATTTTATTTCTAGTTGTTTCGAACATTGAAGATGATGATGAAGATAATACATTAGACGGATCAACAGAAAATCCAAATCATGAATTACCAAACAATGATTTATCAAACAATACAAAATCACGTGAAATCAATTATTCTGGTTCGAATGATTCGGCTGATTGTTCATCATCAAATGTTTCATTAACAACGTCTTCATATAGTCCACACGTCTCATCAACACCAAATAATACTGAAAAACGTCTTGAATTGAATAAGTCGATTTTATTGCCTAACAAAAATCAATCCGATCAATCTTTAACTAACAAAAGGTCTAGTGAAATGATTGGTGAGAATAATTGTGATCGTTTATCATCTTCTTCTAAACATATGGACCAAAATACACTTGCAGCATCACAGTAAGATATTTAAACTTCATTAATACAATTACTGAAATAATATTAATTAATTTACGGAATTTAGACAGATTCATAAAACACCTGTATCGACTAATAGAAGTTCAAAAAAAAATCTAGCATCAAATCAAAAGTGAGTTTGTTATTGTACTTGTGAATTCTATAATTCACAAATATTTCTTTTCAATTCTCAACATCTATTCTACATTTTCTTATTGAACTAATGCATAACATCGTTCAGAATATGCGCCGTATCGAGTATTACAGTTACATACACTTTTCCATTAGTTTATTTTTGAAACAAAACACTTATTTTGCTTGTGAAATCGAATATTGTTCGGTTTACTATGATTATATTAGGAGGAAGCTTTATAAATGAAAAATGACTTCTGTAGTTAAATAAACAGTTTGAATACACTAGAGAAACGAAAGTATGACAGTTCATATTTAATCTGACCTTAAAAAAAGTGTGTGAGAAAAGAAACTATGAAACTGAAAGAAAAAATCTATCACAGGAGCATAAGAAAACAGTTCTACTTATTAATCATATTAAAGCATTTACAATCTGTGAGTATTCTCTTCAATAGAAAAATTCATGAGAAATACTTAACCAAGTATTAAAATTTAATTATTTCTATTTTTAGCTCTAATATCTTGCCTCAAACAACGTCAAAGACAAAAGTGCCATATGTATCTCAAAGGTAGCATCCTGATAATATATTTCTATGCATATCTTACTTTAAATGCTTTAGTACAATTACATTTGAAACGTCGACAACAACGAATCAACACATGGATTATAACTCGAATCAGTGTAGCAACAAGTATGGATTTTTTTCTTAGTTCTTCTTACCGTTTTTGATTTTTTCATATTTCAGTGCTACTATCGATCGATCACTCATATGTACTTCTACTATAAATATTCCATCGACTATGAGTCGATCATCAACAAATAACAAATCTCAATGGAATCCGATAGATATAAAAAACACTATGGAATATCGAGATTTAGAAAAGAAAAACAAAGATTTGTCAAATAAAATTGAAAATTTGAAAGATGCTCTTTCAAAAGAACGGAAGGAGCGGAAAAAAATGAATCAAACACATATATGTAAGTTATATTCATATATGTCATAGATTAAATCGATCAGCATATCAGTCGTCATGTTTTTACACATAGATTTTGCTATAACGTTACTAATCGTAAGAATATTTTATAGAACAATACTGTATCGTAGACTCCTATATCCTTCTAGACTCATTATATTCAAAAGAAGATATATCATATGAATCAAAACCTGATATAGTTTTTAATGAGTATTATTGTATCATAGTCAGTGTTGTCAAATTTCATAGTCAGAAATCCGGAATTCCAATGTCAAAATCCGAAAAATTCCAGAATTTTTTCTTGTGAAATTCAGAAAGATTTTTAGCACTTGATTTCTATCCGCTAAAAAAATTTTCTCTAAATCTCGTTCTCAATTAAATCATTTATTAGTTCATAAAGCACGTGTTTCAATATAACAACAGAAAAACGACATCAAAATTCTAAATATAATAAACTAAATATATAGGAAATGATAAATTGTAAATTTCACTATTAATTAATACGTTGTTTTTTAAAAGATTATTTTTCACTAAGCTGAACAAGTTTTAATAGTTCTGGTTTTGACAAAAACTATTCATAAGCTTCTATAAAGTAAAAATACAGATTATTATCTCCTTAAAGATTGTTGAAAAAAACATATAATCAAAAAATCTATAGGTTAGAATTAATTAAATGCAATTAGTGTGTTAAGTATACCGACGAAATCGAGCAATTAGCAACTGAGCTGCTATCAAATAAAATTTTTTTTAAAATATTAACAAATAAATAATATGTAATTTAAAATAGTAATCTAAAATCCTAAAATCCAGAAAAAGTTGAAAAATCCGGAATTTTTCTGGAAAATCCAGAAGATCTGGCAACGCTGATGATAATCTACTCATTGAAATTTCGTTTTTGATCGTTTGTAACATCTTATCATAGAGCAGTGTTATTAGTCATTTTTATTATTGAAGATTTTTCAAATAATAATTCATTTCACTTTCGGTATTTTTAGTGAGACCTCGTGCATCATTTTGGAGCGAATTATCGATTTTTATGGAGTCTCATGGTGATTCATATCAAGGTGATGGTCGTACTATTCATCAAATAGGACGCGCACTTGGTTTAACTGACCATATGATTCAATATGTTCAACGTGATACCGACAAGCCCGACAAAGTTGCTATGAACATATGGAGAAAGTTATGCCCAACAATTGATGATAAAGTGTTTGTGCAATCGATAAAGAAAGTTCCAATATCTACACTTCATAATATATACGGTAAATTCTTTTTAGTTTCTTAACAAATAGAAAACTAAATATAGATATTACTTTCTTTTTAATACTATTGATTTATTCGAGAAAAAAATGATATTTTTAAAGTCGATAAAAACTACTGATTTAACTATGAAAAAGATTTCATTCTATTGCTTTTTCATTTCAGCATTTGCTCGTCTGTCTCACCCAAAAAGTAGTTTAGATTATAAAAAAATGCGAAGCGACATAGCTGCTAATATCAGACAAGGCAATTTATCTCATCGAGCACGTGGAGCTTTACTGATGGATCAAAATTATAATGGAGAAAATGATGAGAATGATAAAGAAAATAATTCTGATAATGACGATGACGATGAAGAAAATAAATCTGATAATGACGATGACGATGAAGAAAATGAATCTGATAATGATGATGACGATGAAGAAAATGAGTCGACTAATCATGTGAACGATGCCCAATCACGTATACGAACAAGCGAAGCAGTTAATGATTCAAGTAACAACGAAGAAGAATAATTCTCATGTCTTTGGTATTGACATATAAGTGCTTTATTTATTGATTTTCTTGAATGATGTTTTTTCAATCAATCACTTATACTTTATTCATATTTAGTTTTATTTAGGGGTGAGAAGTTTTTGTTATTCGATTGTTATTAACAACAATAACAAAAAAGTTGTAGTTATTAATAACAATAACAAAAAAGTTATTGTTACTTAATAACAAAAAATAACAGATAACTTTTTTTTCTGAAAAGTCTTAGTTTTGATTCGTAACTACATCGAAACATATCAGTTTTATTTGCTTATATAAGCACAGAAAACTGATATGTATCGATATAGTTACAAAGCTAAACTAAGACTTTTTCCGAAAAAAAAATTATCTGTTATTTTTTTGTTATTAAGTAACAATAACTTTTTTGTTATTGTTATTAATAACTACAACTTTTTTGTTATTGTTGTTAATAACTATAACCTTTTGGTTATTGTTATTTATAACAATAACGATAAATTCTCACCCCTAGTTTTATCTACATTACTTAATTCTCAGTGATATTTTAATGAAAAATCAAAGACACATTTTATGTTATTTTTCTTTTGCTTTTTATTTACAATAAAGTTCTTTTCTATGACTTACAATAACAAATGTCAGATTTATGTAATGATTAAAGTGTTATTATTATATATCTAAACATCAGAAATACAGAAAATGAGCCATTATTTGAGTTGCATATTTTTATAAAAAAAATAGATGAAATATTATGAAACAATCTAAAAGAAGGAATGGTTTTAGATGAGTGACGAAGATGATAATGAGATACAAATGATAGTGGATAAAAAATCTCGCTTTAGTCGTTATCGTACTCGAGTCCGAGAAAGAAAACAACTTGATATAATGGAAATGATGACAACTGATGATTTGAACGAAACTCCGTACGTTTACTCATGTTTTTTTTCTAATATTTATACCATAACAATTACTCTTAATAGAGAAGATGAAGCATACGTCTTTGATCAAGAGATGGTTATCGATGATGGCACAACATCAACATTAAAACATGATGAATATAATCCAGCATCAGATTCAGTTTTAAAGGAAGCAAATAAACAACATTCATCGGAAAGACATAGTGATAATGATAATAATTATGAAAATGAAGTTGACGATTTGTATCAATTCTATAATGATGGTAATAATATAGGAGATGGTGATGATGGAGATAAAGCTCATGATGATGAATATGATGATGATGAAGATGGAGATGAAGATGAAGGTGAAGATGAAGATGATGGCATTGAGGAAAGTCCGAATTTTCAAAACAACTTCTATGACAATGATTTCGAAAATGAAAGATTGCCTAACGCTACTGAATTGTCTGTAATGTTGTTTTTTACGTGGAAAAGACATAACATAAGTAAAGCTGCTGCAAATGACATATGTCGTATCATCAACATGTTCAATATTCCAAACATGCCCAAAGATTTTCGTGCAGTAATGATACATTTAAAAAGAAATAATCCAACATTACTCGGAGGAAATCAATTTTTTCTTTGTCCTTCATGTGGCAATAAATGCGTAAATGGTTCAAAATGTGATCTGACTAGATGTCAGCCATCGAATTCTTCTGTACGAACTCCAATATCAGTTGTCGTTTTTCCTTTAGCACCACAAATTTGTTCAATTCTTGAACGAGAAACTGTTATCATGCCAACTTATGAATTAAATCAATGTGACGATTTAGCAAACTCTCAACGTGCTCAGGAAATAGCAATTAAAGAAAAGCAAAATAATCGTGTAAGAAATAATGTAACTCTCACGTTGAACACTGACGGAGTCCTTCTCAAACGAATATCTCGATCGATATGGGTTACATGTGCTTGTATAAATGAGTTACCTCGAAAAAAACGTTACGATATTAACAATATGCTAATATGTTCTATATCTACTGGAGATGAAAAACCGAAGAAAGATGAATACTCAACAATATTACAAGATATTGTGAATGAGTTAAGATTTCTTGAACAAGTTGGTTTTGATGTTTTACTTCCATCAACTGTCAAAACTAATAATAGAACTTACACACATTTTCATGCTTTTACTATTGCAGCAGTGTGTGATAAACCCGCACAAGCAATCATGATGAATATTAAAGATCCTACAGGTTTCTTCAGCTGTGGTTGGTGCTGCATACCAGGTTAGCAGTGTAATCTTTTGATCAAGTTTACATTTTTGTTAACTGTCCTTTTTTGATGAAATATTCATTTCTCGATTTATTCATACTTGTATATATAGGTAAAACTAATTCGTCCAACTCACGATACTTTGTTAACGATAGTAGAACTCCTGCAATGCTTCGAAATAACATGACATATGATCATTTTATGAAGATTTTAAATATGGTGGAAAGCCTCATTTGACTTCTTATTTCTTACTCTTTTTATCTATGTTTCTCTTTTAGAATTATGTAGCAAAAGATCCATCAAAAGATAGAGCATGTGGGCATGCTGGTCCTTGTGCTTTACGTCAATTATCTTATTTTGAAATTGGCAGCAGTTTTTGTTTTGATTCTCTACATGGTTTATATGCTGGAGTATTCGTAAGAAAATGAAGAGCTTTGTAAACAAGAAGATGCTTTCTTATTCATCATTATAGAAAAAGTTAATGCATTTATGGTTGGATACAGTTAGAGTAGATTATTCAATTAAGAAACAATTTTCTCGCTTAGAGGAACTATTGAAATGTATCCGTTATCCAACTACCAATAGATTACCGCGCGCGTTAAAGTATTACACAACGTGGAAAGCTAATGAATATAGAATGACACTACTGTTCGGATATAAGTATGTATGACACATGTTCAAATATTCATTAAAAGAAAAAATTTCTATGTGATAGACCATTTGAACAAGTGATGAAAAAGAAATATTATGAGCACTTTCGATTATTAGCCTATGCAGCTATTTTCTCGGAAACAAGAATATTAACGACTACTCGTTTGGATCATATCAAGCATCTTTTAAATAAATTTCTTGTTGAGTTTCCTGTATTATACGGAGTTCGTATATTGATTATCATCCTCCTATAGTATTTGACTATTTCCTATAATATTTTTTAGGCGTCTAATTGTGTATCAATTGTACATTCGCTCTCACATATTCATCAATCCTTAGTCAAATTTGGTCCTATTCATAATTACAGCACTTTCAACTTTGAAAGTACAGTTGGTATGTGCAAGTTACCCGTTGCAATCTATGCATCATTTAAAACTCGTTTTAGTTATTTTTGAAAACATATATTGCTAAATGTTTTATAGCAATATTGATGATTTTACTGACCATTGCTCTTTTTTATTAGGATCATTTGTAAAATCTATACATGGACCATCTTTTATCTTAAAACAATTGATCAACAATTTCGAGCATCAATCTTATGCAACAACTATTTTAAAAAATCCTGCTTTCCATCCAAAAATTGCATTATTGATTCATCAAATATTTTCATCTAAGCGACGTGCTATACCGACATCTCTAATGTCACATAATGTGGTCTGTTTATCTCGTTCAACAGTCTCTGCATTTCCACATGTCACTGAATATCTTGAAAACATATACACAAAAGATCAATACACCCATCATTCAACATGCTTCTATCGAAATGTGGCTTTCACAGTTCACCATTCAAAACATACACAAGTGGATAATTCGGCTGTTATATACTTCGATCATTTCAATAATCTCCATATTGGAATAATTATGGGTATAATACAATTAAAAACAACCAAAGATATCATATTCATCATTGATCAAGCAGAAATCGTAGATTTTGATACCTTTTCTCTTGATCAAATTGAATATGTTAATGACTTTCTTGTTTATGCTAAACATTCAAATCCACCTACTATTGTTTCAATCGGCTACAAATCCATCAAAGAAAAAGTTGCTTACCGGAAAGATTCAAAAGTGAAAACATCTACTGAGTTTTATATATTTCCCAATTTAGTAGAGGACACGTGATTTTTTTAAAAAACATCTTTATATACTATTTCTAATAACAAAACGTTTGCATTCTCTACTTTTTTATCATTACCACACAATCATATATTTGTCAACAAACTTTATCTTTATCCTATAGAGCTTACCTTCTTTCCCAACATTATTAGAAACAAACCGGCCTACACTACTGTTCACCAACCTTTCACATAACCAAAATAATTTCTCATACTGCCAAAAAGATTAAACTTCCAGGCGAACAATAAATTTTCATTATCTCTTCAAAATAGAAAATATAATCAAACTTTCCTCACAACGAATAAACACGTTCATAATTCATCCGATTAATAAGAGCCGACTTTCTTTGAATCATATCAAAAAAAAAGAAATATTCTCTAACTCAAAAAAGAACATGATCATAATTGAACGGATTATATCGAGTAGAATTACTTCGAATTACATCGAAATACGAAATATTTTCTAACTCATAAAAACATGTTCATGATTGAACGGGTAAATACGAATTTAATTTCATTGAATCACATGAAAAAACGAAATATTTTCTAACTCATAAAAACGTGTTCATAATTGAACGGGTAATTACGAATTTAATTACATTGAATCATATGAAAAAATGAAATCTTTTCTAACTCAATAAAACGTGTTCATAATTGAACGGGTAATTACGAATTTAATTACATTGAATCATATGAAAAAATGAAATCTTTTCTAACTCAATAAAACGTATTCATAATTAAACGGATTATATCGAGTAGAATTACTTCGAATTACATCGAAAAACGAAATATTTTCTAACTCATAAAAACGTGTTCATAATTGAACGGGTAAATACGTATTTAATATTTTTGAATCACATGAAAAAACGAAATATTTTCTAACTCAAAAAAACATGTTCATAATTGAACCGGTTAATACGAGTAGAATTCCTTTGGTTTACGTCGAAAAACGAAATATTTTTTATCTCAATAAAATATGTTCATAATTGAACCCGTTTATCAACGTAAAAGGAACTGAATCGACGCTAGTTAACGAGGATTTTGTTAATGGAAAAAAAAGCGTAGATAAATGTACGCTGAAAAACGGATGAAAAGTGCGTCAAAACGGCGTTTTCTTTTTAGGGATGCGTAGAAACAGCGTTTTAACGGATAAAAAACGCGTTTTTACGCTTTTTTTTGAGGGTCTTGTCTGTCTGGGTATGGAGCGAAATTCCTAAAATCCGGTAGCCTTATTCAGTACTTCCTTTTTAGGTCAGCACTCATTTCATACAAGCAATAATTATTCCAAACGACTACAATATGACGTTCTTCTCAGCAATATGCATTCTGCTGAGACCTACGCATTACTGCTTTCAGCAGGAAAAAATTTTTGATCAGTAACTACCCAGCCAGACAAGCAATGAAAAATAACGCGTAAAAGAGCGTAAAAACCGCACATTTTTACGATTTTTATTTTGTTAGAAATTTAACGCGTTTTCTTGTTGAAATAAGTGACCTTTTATGAGACGGACACCTATAATCCGTAGCCTTAGGTTGCTTGATGATTTATAAGCAACCTAAGGCTACGGATTATAGCTGTCACTCCTCCAACACGTCACTTATTTCACCAAAAAACGCGTTAAATTTCTAATGAAATAAAAATCGTAAAAATGTGGGGTTTTTACGCTTTCTTACACGTTAGTTTTCGTTGCTTGTCTGCCTGGGTATTTACACGTTAATTTCTTTTGATTTACGCGTTTTTACGTGAGTTTTTGCCAGTTTCTACTGATTTTACTGCTTGCATACTTTCATACGCGTTCAAGCGCAAGAATTTTAAATGACAAAACGTGTTTTTTCTAGAACACATTTTTTCATTTCCTTTTGTCTTAACCCGTTATTTCTTTTTTTCGTAAGGTTTAATGCACGTTGCATGGACATGTCGCCTTGAATCAATGTACAAGACAGAATTTTTATCAATTAAAAGTACACTAACTTTCTTAGACCTGGCACGTATAAATAGTTGTTTTTTTAAGGCCTCTCCCTCAAAAATCGATCTCAGCCCAGGAACGTTCAAAGAGCATGAAATATTCAGGACAGATTGCAGCTATGGTGAGGAAGCTATGGTAAAATTTGCAGTCCTGTACCATGACGCTTGAGGGAGATATTAGCCAAACAAGGGTCAAAACTAGCTCATTTGGGAAACCAAATTTCTCTGTCTAGGCTCATGGTATATATATCATTTTTTTTTGTTTGGCAGAGTATGTCAGAATGTAGATCCTACCGGAACCTTTTTTCTTTCAATTCTTACTTTTTAAGCGGAAAAAAGGAATCACAAGCTCAATGACTAAAAAAGCTCTCTAAAAATGACGCTCTATTTATATAAATGTTTGTATATATAGTAAAAACAAAGCTTAATAATAAAAAAAAGGGCTCTGGTAGTTACTGCATCGTGATATGCTCTTTCAAACAAAAAAGTAAAATATATACAATGAGCTTAGACAGAGAAATTTGGATTGCGTAATCACGAAGCCATCAACGGAGAAAAAACGAAAAAGATTTTCTATTTTTTCGGAAAATAGCTTATTTTTCGGATAGGGAATGACAGAAATCTTCAAAATTTTTTGAAAAACACGAGCTACCGAGTGAAAATTTTTACCATTTATGAAAGATCAGATCACAGGATATCTTTCCATGCATTTATCTTAATTTCGACCATTCTGATGATAAGTGCCTTGCTTTGAGGAGGCTTAAGTAGTTAAATTTTTAGTTAAATCATAAATACTTTATCGGTGCGTCTCAACCCTCTGTGTAAGTCATAGAGCCTAGATCGACCCTAGTTATGAGATCAATTTTCATTTTAGAAGGCACTACAAAACGTTTTTTTTGTAAAAGATATTCTAAAGCTGTTCCTTCTCGATTACTTTAAGTTCATTATAATGAGTAATTCGAATTTGGATAGAAAACATCGTCTGAAATTTGTTTCTAGCTAGCGCCCAAAATCGTAAGTGCTGTCGCTCGTACTCGTGAGAACGGCGGTATATCGGCGGCAGTGCGAACAAACGTGTGACATGGGTATTCATTGTTTTAATCTGTAATAGTTTATTCAATTAAACGGAATAGATTAAAGCCAATTTATCTACCTATTCCATCATTGCCTGTATTGAACCAACCGTTGTACATTTAACGCTAGGAATCAACCTTTTTATCGTCTGTGCCTATCCATTCTATCTACGTTATTGTTGTCACATCACAGCATCGGAAAAATATGTTTTATGTAGATAGAAGATAATTTTCCTGACTGAACCGCTGATGAGCAAGTTAAAATTTACATCTATTTGCTTTTTTCTGTATAGTCCGTGATCTGATGATAAAGAGTGTAATAATTTTGAGTTTGGTGAAACTCAGAATGATTGGATGAAACTTGCACAAAAAATCAATTTAATTTTTTTTACTTCAGATATCTTTGATTTAGTTTCTGATGAACAACGATTCTGGAGATATGAGTAAAATTCTGTTGTAGATGGCGCTAGTTTGGAAGATACTTCGAAAACTCCTTAACATCAGGAATCTATTTGAGATTTATTAGAATCAGAAAAAATAGATTGATGTTCTATGAAATTTTCATCCAATCTTTTTAGTTACATCACACTCAAAAAAATTAGTCATTTTTCACATCTGATCACATAGACTAGTATAGTTCTTATTAATTCTATTTTTTTTGTCTTTGCATTATTTCTGGCAAGTTTCCTATAGATCTTAGAGTATTACCTATCATTTATCTATTCATAGTACAATAGTTTGATTTTTCTATTTCCCTCATAGTAAAAATTGATTTTTTTTTCTTTTAAGTTTTTCATTTCTACTGATGCCTATAGTATTATGTAGTGTTTTATACAATTCTTGAGTTTTTTCTTCATATAATCAGTTAGCTGTTCGTACAGTTGATAGATCGACAATTCAAAACGAAGGTCTTAATATGAGTTAGGCTTAAAATTTTTAATGCAATTATTCAGTATTTTACTATTTGATAGGTAACATAGTTATACGTTAAGAATCAAAATTTAGTAATAATGTTAGCCATTCTTCGTCTTTCTATTCGTTGCATAGAGCAAAATAAAATGAACCTTTTTCCTAAATGGCTTATCGACCGTATACATGCATAAAAATGGTCATATACCCTCTTATTTGTTGTTAAGGGCAGACACTTTTCTTTTGTCTCTTTCTTACTTTTCTTGTAAGCATGTGTTAGTGAGAAGATTGAGAAAAAGAGATGAAAGAAAAGAAATCACTGTTATCATCAAATAAGCCAGTATATGATCACCTTATATACATGTAAGTGGCCAGCAAGCGATTCGCGCATAAGGCTCTGTATCAATTTTCTTAGATTTTCTTATTGTCTTAATTGAGACGAATTGGCAAATAGCAATAGATAGATATTACTAGTAAGTTTTGAGTATATATGCAGTATTTTATCAGCTGAGAGTTCATTTTGAATTTTTTTATGTTTCGAAATTCGAATATATGAAGTGGAACAGACAGAAGATGTACGTTTGAGAATAAAATCTTAGCGCATCATTCAAAATTTATTATACCTAAGTGGCATTATTATTAAGAAAGTACATTATTAGACAATATGTTTTATGTTTATAAAACTAATTTACTTTTTTTTCGTTAAATTTTTATCTTTACCATGTGAAATCGACATTGAGATCAAGTTTAGAATTATATTTCAAAATAAGAGAATGACAAAAATGTCTCAGAGTGAGTAGTATTTTTGCCATCCATAATTAAAAAAGAAAGAGTGGATAATATTCTTGATAAACATATTTTAACATGTTTTCTAATAATGCACTTTCTAAATACTTATATCAATTAAGTACAATAAATGTTGAAACATTGTCTAGATGATATCCTTTAATATATGTCTTTTATGTCTGTCCAATTTTATATTTTCGAATAATACAAAAAAGAAATTCAAGTGGATCCCGAAACTAATGAAATAATATTTTTTTTAATTTTCACTGAAAGCGTAGTCTTTAGATGAGATATTTAAGAATAGAATCATTTTTGTCAATATATCTTGGCATATTACTACGCGTTTGATTTTTGGATTGAGAATATCCTAGAGTGAACAATAATATTGTATCAGCTTGATCTAGTTGAGGGATAGTTTTGATGAGTTCTTAGGAATTCTTATTATTTTCCCACCATATAACAATGAGTTCTTAGCTGATTTTGGTCACAGGAACTTTATGGCTTAATTTTATATTAAGTTCCATAGGCCAAAATCGACTAAGAGCTCATTGTTATATGGTTGGAAAATAATAAGAATTCCTAAGAACGCATCAAAACTATCCCTCAACTAGATCAAGTTAGTAGAATATTATTGTTCACTCTAGGATATTCTCAATTCAAAAACTAAACGCGTTAATGAACTTTAACGGAAAAAAAATCCGAAAAATGTGCGCTTTTTACGATTTGTTTTTCGTTAAAATTTCACAACATTTTTATGCGTTTTTTTTTCGTGTTTGTCTGACTGGGTAGACGCTTACGCTACCACGTGGCCAACAGAAAAAAGTTTTGCGTTCTGCACACCACCATTGGCAAACTGACGACGCACACATATACTCTCGAATAGTTTCCTGTGAGACAAAATCTAAACGGCGCGGCTTTTTTCTCTTGCTTGCTTGATAAAAAAACGTGACGCACATTCACTTCATCGTTTTTTGCGACAAGTAAGTAGAGAGAAGGGACTACAGAAGACCTAACTAAAATCCATTGAAGCAGTTTCGAATCGAACATTAATAACTGCGATCTTCTGCACTTAAAAATTGCATAGCGTTGGTCTTAATGACAAGGCTATTGGCTGAAGCTGGAATCTTGAATGTTTCCGTATTTTCCGCAAATTGATATGAATGTATCTTATGATTTCATAGAACTAAACCGCGAACGAGCGCAGAATATTCTTAAGATGCAGAGCAATGTTAGACTTTTATCTTTTAATATCAGCGTTTTCCACTAAAGAAACGTGTAAAAAAAATTTTGATTACGCAGGTCAAAACTTAGTGAACACCCTTTATGTCTGTGATAAAAGTTCATTTTCGACCTTTTTTTGCAAAAATTTTATTTCCCGAGAGGTGCATTAAACGAGGTTCCCGGTTTAGAGATGTGTCTAGGAAGAGGAAGAGATAAGGAAGAAGATGATACTTTCCGTTACAGAAACCAAGGGTACAAAAATATGCAAACCGATTTCCTATCATGTTAGAAGATAAAGCTTGGTCTACATGTCAAGATAATATCATCTGTGCTCAATATAAAAAAGAGCCTGTTTTTTGCTTGACGCCCGTATATCGGTTGGAACGTTGGGTTGAGGAGAAAAGGAAAAAAGAGGCTGTGCTTCTACTTGATGAAAAAGGATAAAGAAAGTCGAGCAGGCAAAAAGTCATCTGTACTTTCACCTCCACAGAAAGAAGAAGCAACAGAAGATACATTTCGAGAAAACAACCGGCCTACCTTCCACATGTAACTTTCGTTTTATTCCCTCGCACCATCTTTCTATTTGTAGAGCAAACTTATTGCACTTGCTCATAAAGGCAAGAATGTGGTTTTCAACATCCGTCGCCATCATTATTTTTCTTCTCTTCGTCGACCTTCCAAATAATGTTCAATCTCAAACCTGTTCGGGGAGCCCAACAGAGCACTGCGGTAGGTATCACAATCAGAGATGTTAGCCGACAAATTTTTCGGCAGCAGCGGCGGCGGCGGCGGTGGAGAATTATTTGCCGACATTTCATTTTCGGTGGCGGCCGAAAAATTTTTGGGATAATCTTTCGAATATTTGCCAAAGATATGTTTTGTTGTCGTGAGAGTTTCTATGAAATACTAAAGCTTCTACAACGTGTTGAAAGTCGCAGTGATATACGAGAACTAAAAGGTATTTTCTGGGAATAAAGGAGGTCCATGCGAAACCGGGTCGGCGGTGGCGGTGAAAAATCGGCGGCTAGAATGTCTAGTCACAAGAATTATCTGTCTCAAGGGATACCGTTAGTTATTCTAAGAGACAGAGAAGCTACGCATGGCTCATCAGAGATTGTGCACGCGTTGACATGCACGTTACACTCAAAAAAACAATCGATTTTCATTTGTTGAAGCCTTACGAGAGACAAAACTACGTTATGCTCATTTCACGAATTAAGCGGTGTTCTATGGAGAACGTGTTCATGTCAGATCTTTGTCTTGTGTTTCTCGCATTTTTCATTTCCTGCAAAAATCATCATTACCGATCTCATTTTTAGGCTTTCCAAATTTCAACTCATTTGTGACTATGTGTCACTAACCGACATGTATTTTTTACTTTGACCCTGTAGAAAGATAGGATGCTCAAGCCATTTATAAACCAAAAGATAGAACTCGGGAAGCGCTACAAAATGGTATAAAATTCATGCCCTTTCTGTTTGTGGCCTAGATGTGTAACCCGATAAGAATCTCAATCTAAAGTTTTTTCGTAGGTCAGATTTCGAATCTCATTCAAAGACACCAACCAGTAACATATATATATATAGATACCGCTACTTACGCACTACTCGTTCTCTTTTTCTTCTCGTCTCATAGACACACAAGCATTGATGTCGACATACAAGTTGCACTATTTCAACGGCCGAGGCCGCGCCGAGGTGTCTCGGCTTATTTTTGCTGCTGCTGGCCAAAAGTTTGAAGATATTCGCTACGAAGGCAGTGAATGGCCATCACACAAGTCCGAAATGCCCTTGGGTCAGATGCCGGTTCTCGAATTTGATGGAGTCAAATTGCCCCAATCATTATCGATTGCTCGTTTTCTTGCTAAACAATTTGATCTCGGAGGCAAAGACAACCTTGAGCAGGCCAAAGTCGATGCTGTCGTCGATACAATGGTTGACGGGGTGGCTAAATTTGGACAGATTCGCCGAGAAGTTGATGAAGCCAAGAGACAAGCAGACATGGAAAAGTTCATTGTCGATGAACTACCGAAACATATGCAAAACCTTGAAGTTCTGGCGAAGGCATACAACAACGATGGCCCATTCTTTGTTGGAAATCATCTGACATGGTGCGATCTATTCGTCTATGATATGCTCGAAAATGTTCTTCATGTCGATGGCAGTGCTCTCAATCGTTATTCCTGGTTACAACGCAATCGTCAAGAGGTCGAGCAACAACCGAAAATTGCCGCCTATCTCAAGAGTCGATCGCAGACACCATTTTAAAACATTAAGAGAGAGTCCATGACTCCATCAAACATTGTCATACTCAGTAAATTTTTGACATGCGATTTTTATTATTGAAAACGACAAAGAAACGTACAAATTCAAATTTTTAGCCCTCTATATCATATCCTTCACGAGTTATGAACGAAACATGAACAATACCTATTCAGAGGTAAACTTTTTTCTTTCCTATTAGTATACTGACATTTCTCTGCAAGTAAGAAAAACTTTGAAAAACATCCGTTTTTTGGAAGAAGAGTCGCCCTGGCACGTACGTTGGATTTTGTCACTACTCGAGTCTCTTTCTTCCTCCGTTCATTTTGGTATATCATAGCTTTATTGTGAAATGCTAAATCAATCGATCACTCACAAGTGACAATTGCAACATCGATAGAACGTTTCAAGTGTTCTCACCATCGTTGCTGTTGTTTTCGCCCCTATTGTCGAGTTTCTTTCAAAGGACGGTATGCTTGCCAGTTGGATGCCTGCCTAGAACATGTTTAGAATGATTGCAGAGGAGCCTCAGTTTTGATTTCTGGGTCAAGTCGAGCTTTCTCACAAGAGACACGAGAAGATCGATAGAAATTATACATGCAGTGATTCTGACCGAGGCCCAGTGACCACTTGTGAGCCGAGGCGTATGTTATCAAATCGAAGATAGAACTGGACCAAGTTCCGAACTCATTGGGCTTTTTCTTGTTTTTTGCGAACAATATCGTATCTGTGGTACAATCTTGTCGAGGCCGTTGAAACTGAATAAGTTTGTTTTCCTTTGCAAACAACATGAACGAAAGAACCTAGATGGATGGAAAATTTGACTATTCAAAAGTTGACATTCAATTCAAGCAGCTAGCTTATTTTGTGGAAATGGGATCACACACACAGTGCACCTGCTCATCCATCTCTCCGATCAACTTTGTTATGCTCTATATGCTCGATTCGACATTTCATATGAATTTTGTGGCGAAATCCAGTTTTGACCATAAATGGCCAAAATACGGTCGATAGTAGACTTGAAAAGTTTGCAGCAATAACAGGCGAATAAACAAATTCGAGTGATACTTTGTTGACATTCATCGCTATACAGAACGAATGGGTTGTAAGAGAGAAGCTGCGGTTCTGTAAAATAGACAGTGGTTTATGGAATGACACATGACACAGTTTAAATCGATTGAATGAAGTCAACTTTCGTGGAAAACCGAAAGGTCACAGAAGCGGACAGTTGACAACTGTTAATCGCTATCTTTTCTTGGATCATCTCATAATAAATAAATAGAAATTATTAGCTGCAGTGACTTTAGTAATTCTAAAGCTTCAGCTTCAGGAGGGATGTGGGTTTGGGTACGGGTGTGGGTATGAGTGTGGGCATTGTTCTTGCTAATATACACCCACACCCACACCCGCAATTTTCTATATTTTAGACCATTTCTAATCGATTTTTTGCATCACTTTTTTTTTTACTTTGGTAGTCTTTTCTGTGATGTCTATTGTAACGTGCCATGACATTAATGATTTTATCATTAAAGAAGAATGAACACTTTAATCAATTCATTTAAACATGAATGAAAGAAAAACATTTATTGTAGATTTTATCTGCTCAATTGCAATAACAATAACATTTTTTTATTGTTCTTACAACTGAATATCTCTGTTGACTTCTCTTGTTTATATTTACAATATATTTCGTTATCTATTGCATGCTATGTTTGAATACCTACGAAAAAACAAGAAATGCAAAGAATGAAAAAATTTCTACTTAAATATTTGCCAGCTTGATGTACTTTTCTTACGAATAAATTACTTGCGATTAAAATGAATATAATTATGTATCTTTGCTCAAAATTATTCGATGAATCTAAATTTATGAGCTAATTAGGAACTAAAATCAACGTTGAATTCAATTAATTAAATGGTATTATGTTTTTGTTTTGTGTTATTCATGATGTATTTCGTAATATAAATAGTTTTCATTTTCGATTCCTTTATGTACACAAGGCTCCATACAAAAAAAAACATAAACCTTCAGGGTTTCTTTCTACCTCAAAAAACAAAATGCTTCTTCTTCTTTCTTCAAGACATGATTTATATTCAGTCGTCCTCACATTTCAATATTTTTTCGTTCGTCGTTCTTTACTAACAACGAATATCAATCTTACTTTCTCTCTTTTTCATCGTAGCAATGCATTCAACCATGAAAAGAAAACATAGAGTCCTGCAATAAAACATAAAGTAAAAAAATAATGTGAGTGTCTTGGTGAGAAAAGTCAATCTAGAAAGGGCATAGACACTGCATAAAATTAAGTTCTCTGGTTGTTTTTGCAGCAGCATTTTCTCACAAACCTCGAATTAAGCAATATCTACGCAAACGATGGACACTAAAAAATTAGCAACCAGCATATCTGACGACAATAAAAGTACGAAACAAGTATTTGGGTCCTCAATAATAGCGAGTGCACCTAGACGATCTAATGCTCGTATGGTACAAAATGTCCTTCTTGTTTGGCTAGACAAAAATATTGATGTAGGCAATAATCCTGATTGTCGAAACACACTTGTTCAACTTCGGCGTGTTGTTAACACCGTCGAAATATTTACAGACGATGAAGAATGTATTGAGTTCGTCCGAACCATAGAAAATAATGACAAAGCTTGTATGATCATTTCGGGTGCACTTGGGCGACGTATTGTTCCACGCATTCATCATATGTCTCAAGTAGACTCCATTTTTATTTTTTGCATCAATCAAAAATATCATGAACAATGGACCAAAGATTGGTGCAAGATCAATGGAGTGTTCACAAAAATCAAACCTATCTGTGAAGCTCTGAAAACAGCAGCACAACTATGTGAACAGAATGCTGTTCCTATTAGTTTGTTGGCCACCAATGTTGATACGACAAAAACAAATTTGAATCAACTAGATTGTTCATTCATGTACACATCGATTCTTAAAGAAATTTTGTTGACAATAAAATTTGAAGAAAAGCACATTAAACAATTTATTGCTTATTGTCGTGAACAGTGTGCCGAAAATGATCTTGAATTAGAACATATTAAGAGCTTTGAAAAAGATTATCATAACAAGACGCCTATTTGGTGGTATACCTACGAAAGCTTCTTATTTGGAATCCTCAACCGTGCGCTACGGCTAATGGAGGTCGATATTATTATTGACATTGGCTTCTTTATTAATGATCTTCATCGTCAAATCACTGAATTAAATCAGAAACAATATCGTATTAACCACATTAGTAAAACTTTTATACTTTACCGTGGACAAGCCATGGATGTTAAAGATTTCGAGCGAATAAGGAACACACCAGGTGGGCTCCTGTCTTTTAATAGTTTTTTATCTACCACAAAGAATCGTATCATTGCCCGAAACTTTGCTCGTAGGAGTCTACAGAATCCAGATTTGATGGGTATTCTCTTTGTTATGACCGTTAATCCATCAGAATCACGAACAGTCTTTGCCGAAATTAATGATGTCAGTTTTATTTCTACAGAAGACGAAGTTCTCTTCTCCATGCACACAGTGTTCCGTATTGGTGATATTAAGCCCGTGGAAAGCGAGAAAAAGCTCTTCGAAGTTCACTTAACTCTTACCGCTGACAACGATAAGGATCTTCGATTACTTACTGATCGTTTGCGACAAGATATTTCTCCAGGCGAAACAGGCTGGTACCGATTGGGTTCTTTATTACTTAAAATGGGACAACACGACAAGGCTCAACAAGTTTATGAAGTTCTGTTGCAACAGACCACGAACGACAACGACAAATCGAATCTTTATCTTCAACTTGGAATAGTCAAGCACAGTCAAGAACAACATAGTGAAGCGATCAAGTGCTTTAAAAAATCGCTCAAACTCTCCCAGAAAACTCCTAATTCAAACCTTCTTATTTTAGCTGCTATTTATAACAACATGGGTTGTGCATATCGCAAGATGCAAAAGTATTCGGATGTACTATCGTGTTCTGAAAGAGCTCTTGCCCTTCAACAACAGTCACTTCCTTCGAATCATCTTGATTTGGCTGCATCTTACAACAACATCGGTAATGCATATGCAGAAATGCACCAGTACGCGCAAGCACTTTCTTCATATCAAAATGCTTTGGCAATTCGACAACACTCACTTCCTCCAAATCATCCTGATTTAGCTTCTACCTACAATAATATCGGTAATGTGCATTACAGTAATAATAAGTATAAAAAAGCACTTACGTTTTACGAGCATGCTGTGGAAATTGCACAACGTTCATTGCCGTCATCTCATCCTGATCTTCAAAAATATAAACAAAATCTCTTTTCTGTGAGCCAGAATCCATGACTCATGTGTGTTTTTTCGAAGAGAAAAATAAATGAATTGAAAAGACACTGTTTTACGGAACTTTCGCTCACATATACAGAAATGATGTACTTGTTGAGAATACAAACGAATTACACCTATCGATAAAACAATCAATAGATGTCTCATAAAGAATATGTATGACATCAAAATATCTCTAATGATTTTTATATGTCCGTGAAAATTGATGTTCTCTATGTTAGCTTATGAATAGCTACCCAACAGACTGTAGAAAATGAACTCAACAAAGAAAAGAAGTTTATTTATTAGTGCCATGAGCTATCATTGATATTGTTTCAATAAAAGAAGAATTCATTGTGTTAATAAACAAAATGGGTTAAGAGTGAATTCAGGAAGTTGTACAATCCACAAAAATACAAGAGAAATAAAAAGAATTATAAAAATCGCATCTTAAAACTTTATTTCCTAACTGATTTTTGTGGATTCGATTTGTCTCTAATGGATCTCAGTCTACTATGACGAACAGCCTGTAGATGTGGGTATGAAGGTTTGACTGTTGATACAGTTTTTTGTCTCCATTTCTTCTAGACCCACAACCACAGCCACATTGTAAGATCAACAAAACTATGGCATTTGTCTTTATTGTCATTGTCTTGCATCATTGTGTTCAACAAAGAGTCATTTTTTTATTTTTTAGCAACAAACGTCTTTTGTCATTGTGTATTTTAACATTTACATTTCCTACTCAAAAAAATCAAGTTGTTTATTGAAAATTTAGATTAAAAAAAACATGGGAGACAGGCGATGTGCG